>CALYLW010002589.1:0-40081 GCA_944989445.1 Ampullaceana balthica
TCATTCATTCACACAGTGTCGATAGCGGTGCTTTTTAGTGCGGTGTTCATGGAACATACTATTATATTGCACGTCAGATATGTCAATAGAAAGAGTTTTAATTTATAAATTTCTCTTTTATGTATAAGTGAGTTCTTAATTTAAGACATGGTTTCATTTCATTTTAATATGGTAAATGCGTTTTTTTCTTAAGAGTTACATTATTTGCTGGCAAAACAAAACTAATAATCAGACAACTCTAACATTCTTACAACATTAAAATTCAAACAACTCTTACAGGCAGACAGACAATACAAACATTTAGGAAACACAAACAATCTGACAACTCTGACAGAAAGACAACCTCACAATCAGACAAATTTTATATGCAAAAAAAAATGACAAAAGGATAATATTTAAAAAGTGACAGACAACTTAAAACATCAGACAACTCTAACAGAAAGACAACCCATACAATCATACATATCCTACAAACTGACAGACAAAATTAACAATAAGTCAACTCTTACAAAGTGAGGGATTAATTCAAAATTCAGACAACTCTTAAAAACTAAAAGACAAAACAATCATTAGAAAATGTAACCGACAAACAACACTGAAAGACATATACATTTAAAGACGGACACCTCTTACAAACAGACGGACAACAATAACAATCAGACAACTCTTAAAGGCAGAAAATCTGGACAGACAGCACTAACATATCCATTGGTTTGTGACATGAAACAGACACTTGATAACAAACAGAGATTACCCTTATCACCCCTACTTCTTTATTGATAAAAATAATTGTCTTGTAATAACCTAATTGAGGCGGCTGGATAGCGAAGTCAGTAGTGCGCTGGCCTCACACGCTGCCAAGGTCTACTAAGCCCGAGAATGTTCTAATGGAAACATTAGAACCCCCTATGACCTCAAAAAAATGTTATGGAACACAACAAAAAAAAATAATTGAGGAAAATTTAAAAAAAAACAAACAAGTTTTTGACTATAAATCCTTTATATACCAGACATAACTAAAAGAATGTTCACTATAATACGCATACGCATCCAAAAATCAAAAAATTTAGTTATGTCACAAATATATAAAGGATTTATAGTAAAAAAATCTTATACAGTCTGCCTGCTAAATTTCAGCTCGATTGCATCAAGTGAAAAGTGTTATTAAAACATTTTTACATAGTGTGCACTGCGAGACAGATTAGCAATCAATAACATTTACATTTACAGATCGAGAATATATATTTAAAAAGTATCGTCAATATAATTCGCACCGCACAGCGCAACAGGAAAGTATTAAAAATTTCGTTCAATATAATACGCACCGCAACACTCTAGCATAAAAATTAACATGCTATATGGACATAAATAGAGATAATTTTTAAAAAATCATTAATTTAATTAAATTACATTCGATCCATTTGAAATTGTGATACACGTTTTCGTCATTGTTTAAAGATCAACTCACAGCGCACATTTGTCATTGTGTAAAGATCAACTCACAGCACACATTCGTCATTGTTTAAAGATCAACTCACAGCGCACATTTGTCATTGTGTAAAGATCAACTCACAGCGCACATTCGCCATTGTTTAAAGATCAACTCACAGCACACATTCGTCGTTGTTTAAATATCAACTCACAGCGCACATTTGTCATTGTTTAAAGATCAACTCACAGCACACATTCGTCATTGTTTAAAGATCAACTCACAGCGCACATTTGTCATTGTGTAAAGATCAACGCACAGCGAACATTCGCCATTGTTTAAAGATCAAGTCACAGCACACATTCGTCGTTGTTTAAAGATCAACTCACAGCGCACATTTGTCATGGTTGAAAGATAAACTTACAGCGCACATTTGTCATTGTTTAAAGATCAACTCACAGCGGACATTTGTCAATGTTTAAAGATCAACTCACAGCACACATTTGTCATGGTGTAAAGATCAACTCACAGCACACATTTGTCATTGTTTAAAGATCAACTCACAGCACACATTTGTCATTGTGTAAAGATCAACTCACAACACACATTTGTCATTGTTTAAAGATCAACTCACAGCGCACATTTGTCATTGTTTAAAGATCAACTCACAGCACACATTTGTCATTGTGTAAAGATCAACTCACAGCACACATTTGTCATTGTTTAAAGATCAACTCACAGCACACATTTGTCATTGTGTAAAGATCAACTCACAGCACACATTTGTCATTGTTTAAAGATCAACTCACATCACACATTTGTCATTGTGTAAAGATCAACTCACAGCACAGATTTGTCATTGTTAAAAGATCAACTCACAGCGCACATTTGTCATTGTTTAAAGTTCAACTCGCAGCGCAAATTTGTCATTGTTTAAAGATCAACTCACAGCGCAAATTTGTCATTGTTTAAAGATCAACTCACAGCACACATTTGTCATTGTTTAAAGATCAACTCACAGCGGACATTTGTCATTGTTTAAAATTCAACTCACAGCACACATTCGTCATTGTTTAAAGATCAACTCACAGCCGACATTTGTCATTGTGTAAAGATCAACTCAAAGCTCACATTTTTCATTGTGTAAAGATCAACTCACAGCGCACATTTGTCATTGTTTAAAGATCAAATCACAGCACACATTTGTCATTGTTTAAAGATCAACTCACAGCGGACATTTGTCATTGTTTAAAGATCAACTCACAGCACGCATTCGTCATTGTTTAAAGATCAACTCACAGCCGACATTTGTCATTGTGTAAAGATCAACTCAAAGCACACATTTGTCATTGTGTAAAGATCAACTCACAGCGCACATTTGTCATTGTTTAAAGATCAACTCACAGCGCAAATTTGTCATTGTTTAAAGATCAACGCACAGCGCACATTTGTCAATGTTTAAAGATCAACTCACAGCGCACATTCGTGGTTGTTTAAAGATCAACTCACAGCGCACATTCGTCATTGTTTAAAGATCAACTCACAGCGCACATTTGTCATTGTGTAAAGATCAACTCACAGCGCACATTCGCCATTGTTTAAAGATCAACTCACAGCACACATTCGTCGTTGTTTAAATATCAACTCACAGCGCACATTTGTCATTGTTTAAAGATCAACTCACAGCACACATTCGTCATTCTTTAAAGATCACCTCACAGCGCACATTTGTCATTGTGTAAAGATCAACGCACAGCGAACATTCGCCATTGTTTAAAGATCAAGTCACAGCACACATTCGTCGTTGTTTAAAGATCAACTCACAGCGCACATTTGTCATGGTTGAAAGATAAACTTACATCGCACATTTGTCATTGTTTAAAGATCAACTCACAGCGGACATTTGTCAATGTTTAAAGATCAACTCACAGCACACATTTGTCATGGTGTAAAGATCAACTCACAGCACACATTTGTCATTGTATAAAGATCAACTCACAGCACACATTTGTCATTGTTTAAAGATCAACTCACAGCACACATTTGTCATTGTGTAAAGATCAACTCACAGCTCACATTTGTCATTGTTTAAAGATCAACTCACAGCACACATTTGTCATTGTGTAAATATCAACTCACAACACACATTTGTCATTGTGTAAAGATCAACTCACAGCACAGATTTGTCAATGTTAAAAGATCAACTCACAGCGCACAGTTGTCATTGTTTAAAGTTCAACTCGCAGCGCAAATTTGTCATTGTTTAAAGATCAACTCACAGCGCAAATTTGTCATTGTTTAAAGATCAACTCACAGCACACATTTGTCATTGTTTAAAGATCAACTCACAGCGGACATTTGTCATTGTTTAAAGTTCAACTCACAGCACACATTCGTCATTGTTTAAAGATCAACTTACAGCCGACATTTGTCATTGTGTAAAGATCAACTCAAAGCACACATTTGTCATTGTGTAAAGATCAACTCAAAGCACACATTTGTCATTGTGTAAAGATCAACTCACAGCGCACATTTGTCATTGTTTAAAGATCAGCTCACAGCTCTCATTCGTCATTGTTTAAAGATCAACTCACAGCGCACATTTGTCATTGTGTAAAGATCAACGCACAGCGAACATTCGCCATTGTTTAAAGATCAAGTCACAGCACACATTCGTCGTTGTTTAAAGATCAACTCACAGCGCAAATTTGTCATTGTTTAAAGATCAAATCACAGCACACATTTGTCATTGTTTAAAGATCAACTCACAGCGGACATTTGTCATTGTTTAAAGATCAACTCACAGCACACATTCGTCATTGTTTAAAGATCAACTCACAGCCGACATTTGTCATTGTTTAAAGATCAACTCACAGCACACATTTGTCATTGTTTAAAGATCAACTCACAGCACACATTTGTCATTGTTTAAAGATCAACTCACAGCGCACATTTGTCATTGTTTAAAGATCAACTCACAGCACACATTTGTCATTGTTTAAAGATCAACTCACAGCGCACATTTGTCATTGTTTAAAGATCAACTCACAGCACACATTCGTCATTGTTTAAAGATCAACTCACAGCGCACATTTGTCATTGTTTAAAGATCAACTCACAGCACACATTTGTCATTGTTTAAAGATCAACTCACAGCACACATTTGTCATTGTTTAAAGATCAACTCACAGCGCACATTTGTCATTGTTTAAAGATCAACTCACAGCGCACATTCGTCATTGTTTAAAGATCAACTCACAGCGCACATTTCGTCATTGTTTAAAGATCAACTCACAGCGCACATTCGTCATTGTTTAAAGATCAACTCACAGCGCACATTCGTCATTGTTTAAAGATCAACTCACAGCGCACATTCGTCATTGTTTAAAGATCAACTCACAGCGCACATTCGTCATTGTTTAAAGATCAACTCACAGCGCACATTTGTCATTGTTTAAAGATCAACTCACAGCGCACATTTGTCATTGTTTAAAGATCAACTTCAGTTATTTTATTTTCTTACCACTATATTAACTCGGCGAAAACTTTGTCTTTCCAATATTACTATAAACATTATGCGTTTTGTGTATAATGATTTGTTTTCATGTTCATAAAATTTAGATTTTAAATAATATAACTTTGTTTAAAAAATATTTACACTGATTTAATAACATAACGGAATAAATTAAACTATATCTCACATTTTTTTTAACCTTTGTCGCCAGGATCAAAGTATTAAAATGATACAAGGCAGATTGCAATGACAGCTTTTAGTAATTTGTAAGGAGAATTTAAAAACTTTTCTTTTTAAACTCCAACATTTGTGAACTCAATGGGAGGAGGGGGGAGGAACCGACTTAAGGTCACAAATAATACAAAAGTGATCTGAGGACAGGAACCGACTTAAGGTCACAAATAATACAAAAGTGATCTGAGGACAGGAACCGACTTATGGTTACAAATAATACAAAAGTGATCTGAGGACAGGAACCGACTTAAGGTCACAAATAATACAAAAGTGATCTGAGGACAGGAACCGACTTATGGTCACAAATAATACAAAAGTGATCTGAGGACAGGAACCGACTTATGGTTACAAATAATACAAAAGTGATCTGAGGACAGGAACCGACTTACGGTCACGAATAATACAAAAGTGATCTGAGGACAGGAACCGACTTATGGTTACAAATAATACAAAAGTGATCTGAGGACAGGAACCGACTGAAGGTCACAAATAATACAAAAGTGATATGAGGACAGGAACCAACTTAAGGTCACAAATAATACAAAAGTGATCGGAGGACAGGAACCGACTTAAGGTCACAAATAATGCGAAAGTGATTTGAGGACACCTCTTCAGTTATAGGTGCGGATTTAACAAACGCAATCGTCAATATGCAATACCTAATCATTAAAGTTTCCTTGATCATGTGTCTCTTGATTTATACCAAAAATAGAACCAATGTAATATTTTGAGGTATAACAAAAGTAGCTCATGTGAAGCGTGAATCCATAATGATAATACTTAGAAATAACACTTAGAAAATAGAGCAAACACAGAAAATAATCACAATCTGAGAAAATCTTAATAGGAATACGACTATTTATATTTAAAGTTAAGACTATTATTATTATTATGCCTTTTTATTATTTATTTACTGTGGTTAAACGGGTTACAATAATGGTACGCTAAATGATCTTCTATCGAGCGCCTCCCCAGCCGGCGGATAGGGGAAAGCCCACCAGATATGGAGGGTACCGGGGAAATAAAATACCCGGGGTGGACCAAAATCAGCCCTACTGCCTTGTAGGAAGTGGAGGGATCCACAAAGGCTAGGGACCTAACACGAACAAAGGCAGCTACCCATTGAGCTGTGAGGGGCAACCCCCAAGTGGTTGTGCGCAAGGCTAACAACCCTGCCATGTAAAAAATCATAGTTACAAAAGCACCGAAAAGAGTAACAAAAGACATTTCAGTCCTGGGAGAGGATTGATTCCTTGAGGAGGAAAATATGACGCCTAATAGTGAAAGCCAAAACCTGGAAGCTATTAGGCCGACAACCATCATCTCTACCAGGACTACCACCGTCATTGGAGTTTGGAATGTCCACACCATGTACGAGGCTGGTAAAGCTGCACAAATAGCCGCTGAGATGAGGAGCTATAAGCTCACCAAACTCGGAATTAGTGAAGCAAGATGGACTGGATGGGGACAGAAGAGATTAATATCAGGAGAGATGGTGATATTTTCGGGACACGAAGAAGACGATGCCCCACATACCCTGGGTGTTGCTATGATGCTATCAAGGGCAGCACAAGGAGCACTCATTGGATGGGAGGTCCATGGACCTAGAATTCATTTAGCAACCTTTCGGACAAAGAAACGTAGCATCAACCTAGATGTTATACAATGCTACGCACCAACTAAGGAAAGTGATGAAGGAGACAAAGAAGAATTCTACAGTAGAGTAATGACCATAGTCCAGGGTCGATCACGGAGGAACATCGTCATCCTCATGGGAGACTTTAATGCCAAGATCGGCAATAGCAACACAGGGTACGAAGAGGTTATGGGACAGCAAGGGATAGACGAAATGAACGACAATGGTGAGAGGTTTGCGGACCTATGTGCCACAGCCGACCTGGTCATATGGGGGAGCATTTTACAGCACAAGAGGATTCACAAAGCTACATGGGTCTTACCGGACATGAGAACGATGAACCAAATAGACCATGTATGTATTTGTAAAAAATTCAGGCGATCTCTCCAATACGTACGTGTTAAGAGGGGAGCTGATGTAGCCTCAGACCACCACCTTCTTATGGGCAGGATGAAATTAAAGCTAAAGAGACATTATACCGAGCAAACAGCATAAAGGACTCGGTATAATACCTCCCTCCTGAAGGACCAAGCCAAAAAGGAAGAATTCAAAATCTCAATAACAAATAAGTTCCAAGCCCTACACGAAATATTCGAAGACGAGACAACCGAAGGAAAATGGCATGGCATGAAAGAAACAGTCCACTCAACATCCCAAGAAGTGCTAGGAAACAGGAAACGGGAACACAAAGATTGGATAACAGCAGATACACTGAGTAAAAAAAGAATAAAGGAAAAAAAAGAAATCAGAAGTGAATAACAGCCGCACCCGAGCACAGAAAAACAAGTCCCAGAAGGAGTATGCAGATGCAAATAAGGAAGTTAAGAAAAGCATCAAGAAGGACAAGAAGGAATTTGTTGATAAACTTGCTAAAGAAGCAGAAGAAGCAGCTCACCAGGGGAACATGAGAGAATTGTTTGATACCATCAAGACGCTGTCAGGAAAAGTTAGCAAGGTAGAGAGACCAGTGAAAAATAAAATGGGAAACACAGATCCTGCACTGACCAGATAGCGACACTGCGCATCATTCTAGAGCAGTCACTAGAGTGGAACTCACCACTCTATGTCAACTTTGTTGACTATGAAAAAGCCTTCGACAGTGTTGACAGGCAAACCCTGTGGAGATTGCTAAAGCGTTACGGGGTGTCACAGAAGATTACGGATATAATCAGAAACATGTACGTAGGGATAAACTGCCGAGATGTCCATGTTCAGCAGGTGACAGATGCTTTCCAGGTGAAGACTGGTGTGAGACAAGGTTGCTTGCTGTCACCATTCCTGTTCCTGTTAGCCATTGACTGGGTGATGAAAACATCTACACAGCGAAAAAGGAATGGCATCCAATGGACCTTGTGGGATCAACTTAATGATATTGACTTTGCTGATGATCTTGCCCTTCTTGCACATTCCCAACAACAGATGCAGGAGCAAAAAAACATTGTCGCAGCCACTTCTGCTAGCATGGGTCTCAACATACACAAAGGGAAGAGTAAAATCCTCAAGGTTAATGCCACCAGTACATTACCCATTATGCTTGAAGGAGAAGCCCTTGAGGAGGTGGACAGTTTTGTTTACCTTGGCAGCGTGGTAGATAAATAAGGTGGTACAGATGCTGACGTCAAAATAAGGATCGGAAAAGCATGAGCAGTCTTCCAGCAACTCAAGAATGTTTGGGTCTCCAACAATTTAGGCAGCACGTTAAAAGTAAGGATTTTTAACGCTATGGTGAAACCCGTGCTGCTATATGGAGCATAGACATGGAGAACAACGGCCGTAAACCTGACCAGAATCCAGTCCTTCATCAACAATTGTATAAGAAGGATTCTCAGAATTCACTGGCCGGACAGAATCAGCAACCTTGAACTGTTGCAGTGGACAAAACAGAAGCCCATTGAGGAAGAGATTTTCCAGAAGCGGTGGAGGTGGATTGGCCATACACTAAGAAAACCTGCTTCTAACACAACAAGGCAAGCCCTGAAATGGAACCCACAGGGTAAGCGGAAAAGAGGCCTTCCAAGAAACACGTGGCGCCGAGAATTGGAGGCAGACATCAAGAGAATTGGCCATGAATGGAATATCCTTAAGAAGCTGGCCCAGGATAGAGATGCCTGGAGGTCTCTCGTAGGTGGCCTATGCCCTTGGAGGAACTGCAGACGCCGACGATGATCGGTGGATGCCCCTAATGGACGAGAAGGCTCAACAACAACAACAATTTGCGATGTTTTTATTCAAGGCAAATCATTCTAGAGTCTTACCAAGAATGTGTCATTATAATGCGCAACGCGACATAGTCTAACATTCGCATTCATAAAGCAGGAAAACCCCATCAACTATAATTCTAGTTTACATTAAAATCCATTTCAAATCATTAATTCTTAAACTAATAAAAATAATTGCTATCTACAAATTGATGCTAAAATTAAGGGAGTCGAACCAAAAGAGAGTGTCCTAAAATTCCTTCTTTAGCATTGTTCTAAATATTATAGTTAACGTTTGGCGTTTGTTTCAACACGATACATGTTATGGTTGGCGAGAAATCGATCAAATCATGATATTTTTTCGTGTTTTTTATTTTCCTAGAAATCCGGTAAATCTTTTCGGTAATATTTTGGCCCGAGCACATCCTTGGAAAGTCCTTAACATATTTGCAAAATACCCGAACCATCTATCTGGTATGGTTCAGTAGGAGTTGCTGTTCAAAGCTCGAAAAGACTCGCCAGACATTTCGAATCTG
This sequence comes from Ampullaceana balthica, assembly GCA_944989445.1. Classification (NCBI taxonomy): domain Eukaryota; kingdom Metazoa; phylum Mollusca; class Gastropoda; family Lymnaeidae; genus Ampullaceana; species Ampullaceana balthica. The sequence continues at coordinate 9,548 of CALYLW010002589.1, forward strand.
CGTTAAAAATACAAAATCCAATCTGGTGTTTTCATTTTCAAAATTATTTCAAACCTTTGATTAAAATCTGAATGGAAAGCATCCAATTGCTGGCAATAAAAAAGTTTGTCTTCATATCGTATTTCTGCTGCTGATCAATTTTGGAGGTGACTGAATTCTTTTCGTCCAAAATTTCTTTTTGTACTGTGGAATTTTCGTCAAACAAACAGAAATGACAGATTTTTGTTTTTTTAAAATTCACTTCATCAACATGAAGCTGAAAATAAATTTAATTAAATTTTGAGACATTTCCGTCACGTAAGACAGGTAAGTTTTCGATTGCATTTAATTGGATCTTTAAGAATCATTTATAACCCTCAAAAAATCAAAAACTGAGTTAAACAATTTATAAAACATTTCTAAATAGACAACATTGACAACAGACGAACTTCTGTATGAAGCTGCACACGATTAAATTCTTTATCCGCTTCAATACAAAACTGTATAAATAATATGTCAGTCAATGATTTGCTTTTATATTGAGTAGATAGATTTTAATTAATTATTTAAATGGCGTATGTAAGTATGTACTTAATGTGTGGCAACTAGATGTTGACGATGGACGATACAGTATACTGTGAATGCATTCGGCACCTTACTTTTTAATATTCAAGCAAACCCTTGTAGCGCCCTACCATCATATCATCTTCGACTAATATTACGATATTTCTTGCTAATCTATATATATAATTCTCTTCGTGGTCGGACCCCGCAAGTATGTTCAACAGATACTAATTTTAGAAAGCAGCGCACAAAATTACTCCGCCAATGCATCAAAAGGTGTGCAAATTAAATATGCGCTGTAATTGTTTTCGCTGATATTTTAATTTTGTAAAAAGGGAACAATGTAGAAAGAGGATTTGATGATGGTTAATTATAACATCAATCCATCTATATAATTCTCTTCGTGGTCGGACCCTGCGATGCAACAAGAAGCTGCATGTGCAGCAGATACTTATTTCTTCTATCCATCCATCCATCCATCCATCCATCGATCCATCCATCCATCCATCCATCCATCCATCCATCCATCCATCCATCCATCCATCCCTCCATCCCTCCATCCACCCACCCGCCCACCCACCCACCCGCCCACCCACCAAACCCACCCACCCACCCACCCAACCATCCACCCATCCATCCATCAATCCATCCATCATTCCATCTATCCAAATATCTATCTATCTATCTATCTATCTATCTATCTATCTATCTATCTATCTATCTATCTATCTATCTACTCTATCTATCTATCTATCTATCTATCTATCTATCTATCTATCTATCTATCTATCTATCTATCTATCTATCTATCTATCTATCTATCTATCTATCTATCTATCTATCTATCTATCTATCTATCTATCTATCTATCTATCTATCTATCAATCTATCTATCTATCTATCTATCTATCTATCTATCTATCTATCTATCTATCTTTCTATCTGTCTATCTGTCTATCTATCTACGTCTATCTGTCGTCTATCTGTCTATCTGTCTATCTATCTATCTATCTATCTATCTATCTATCTATCTATCTATCTATCTATCTATCTATCTATCTATCTATCTATCTATCTATCTATCTATCTATCTATCTATCTATCTATCTATCTATCTATCTATCTATCTATCTATCTATCTATCTATCTATCTATCTATCTATCTATCTATCTATCTATCTATCTATCTATCTATCTATCTATCTATCTATCTATCTATCTATCTATCTATCTATCTATCTATCTATCTATCTATCTATCTATCTATCTATCTATCTATCTATCTATCTATCTATCTATCTATCTATCTATCTATCTATCTATCTATATCTATCTATCTATCTATCTATCTATCTATCTATCTATCTATCTATCTATCTATCTATCTATCTATCTATATATCTATCTATCTATCTATCTATCTATCTATCTATATATATCTATCTATCTATCTATATATCTATCCATCTATCTATTTATCTATCTATCTATCTATCTATCTATCTATCTATCTATCTATCTATCTATCTATCTATCTATCTATCTATCTATCTATCTATCTATCTATCTATCTATCTATCTATCTATCTATCTATCTATCTATCTATCTATCTATCTATCTATCTATCTATCTATCTATCTATCTATCTATCTATCTATCTATCTATCTATCTATCTATCTATCTATCTATCTATCTATCTATCTATCTATCTATCTATCTATCTATCTATCTATCCTTCTATCTATCTATCTATCTATCTATATATATAATTCTCTTCGTGGTGAGACCCTGCGAGACAACAAGCAGCAAGTATGTTCAACAGATTCTAATTTTAAAAAGCAGCGCACCAAATTACTGCACCAATGCATAAAAAGGAGTGCAAATTAAAAATGCGCTGTAAAAAAAAATTATATGACGTCATTGTTTTCGCTGATATTTTAATTTTTTAAAAGGGAACAATGTAAATAGTTATAAAATACTGTGTGTACATTTTAGAAAGTTTAATATTTCGTATTGATCAACAAAGGACAAGTTAGTTGGGATTTTGAAAAAGGTGGGCGCCGTAGGCGCCCTAAAAAATTGCATTTTTTGAAAATAAATAGATTTCAGCTGAACACTTCCATCATTTTTTACGGGTGATACGCCGCGGGTCTCTCCAGAGTTCCTTCTTTTCATTCACTCACAGTCGTTTGCCCAAACCCACCCCATTTTGACAACTGTGTCTTTCAGGAAGTCTTCACCCGTCACTAAATCATTAGCGTCGTATGCTACGTCGCGGGTCAGCTAGTTTTCTTTATTTAGATCATCCAAAAAATTAAATATTGATTATCTTTTAGTATTCAGTTTGTATAAAGTGGACAACTAAATATTCTTTGGAAATTAGTTGTTTTTTTTTCCTTTGTTAACCGCACGTCTGCTAAAAGTGTTGTCAAATTTCCTGGCAAAGATGACTCATCTAAATAAATAGAAAATGAGATGTTATTAAATAGCTGCACAATGAACCTACAACATCTTTAGCAATGTCATTAATTCTTTTTTGCAGTGCTATTTTTCTCAACAAAATTTTCTTGACATTATCAGATGCTTGCTTGTGTAGCTGAGTACGTATTACTTCACTTACTGCCGGTATAATTAGTTTTCCACCAACAGTATAAGGTTTTTTCCGATTTAACAATCGGTAACGAAATTTCGTATGAAGGCAGCATACTATAGTCATCTTGTGTGTTGCGGTCAAAAAGTGTTTTGTCAAAGTAAGTTGTTAATTTTTTTTTATCTCCAACAGTTTGAAAAGAGGATAAATCCTTTTATTTTTTATCACCATAAATTTTAGTCAACGTTCCTATAGCTTTGAAGGCTTTATAGCTTCGCGAATACATTTTTTATGCTATCACCACCTTTTTAAATTATTATCCGTAACCCACAACCTTTTTTTTTAAAATGTGTCACCGCACGACCATGGATTGCTGCAGCGCCCACGATGCTAAGCCATAAGGTAACACAATGAACTAGCCACAAGAAATTGTTTAAATCGGGATCGGTCTATACTGGTGGTAAAAGATAGTTAGAAATTAATTTAAATTGTTATCCCTTATTAAAGGGATCGACAAGTGGCTTGCCATTTCGATAAACGAAATCATCCGACAAACAGAGCAACAGACCCTTATCGTCAATTAAGGAAAGTAATACATGATGGTAAATGCATTATATTTATAGTTGTCTTAATTTTTGGAAACTAGGTTTCTAAAAATATATTTTTCCTTTAAATAAAAAAAATCCATACATGATAGTTATGCACCTGCAATACAAATTGTAGGCAATACAATAAATGTATACTATGTCGTAAGGACTTATAGATTCCAATTAAAACGAAGTTAAAGAAAATAATATTATGTTCTTCTCATTAATACTGTCGCTTAAGTTGTCTCAATTACAATCTCATATTAATTAAGTTTATAGCGGTGCTTTGTAGCGTGGCGTGCATGGAAAATACAGATTCATTGCACGGCAGATATTACAAAGGTCATATTTTAATTTTTAAATTGTACCTTATGTGTTTTATGTGAGTTCAAACTTGTGTCAATGATTCCATTTCCATTAAAATATGCTGTATGGAATTTTTTCAAATGTCTTATTGAATTTTTGGCTAAATAACATAACAATCAAGCAACACTATCAAACTAAAATACAACACTAAGAATCAGGAAACTAGCAAACTGAGAGACAACTCTTACAATCAAACAACTCTTACAGACAGATAATACTAACAGACAACTTTTACACACAGACAATTCAAACATCTCTATTATTTAGGGAATACAAAAATGAGAAATCTCTGACATAAAACAACCTTAACAATAAGGACAAACGTATAGACATACAACACAAACCAACTTAAACACAGACAAACCCCACATATCTTGCAAACTGACAGACCACACTAACATTAACAAATGTAACAGACAGACAAATCTTAAAGACAGAAAACTGTTAAATACAGACAACTCTTAAAATTAGACATTTAGGACAGACAACATTAACATACAGAGATAACCTATATCACCTGTGATATAGCAGACAGAGATAACCTATATCACCTGTGATAACAAACAGAGATAACCCATATCACCTGTGATAACAGACAGAGATAACCCATATCACCTGTGATAACAGACAGAGATAACCCATATCACCTGTGATAACAGACAGAGATAACCCTTATCACCTGTGACGAAAATTACGGGACCCTTAAGACTCGTGTTAAATTTTCTGCTCTGTGACCACTAAAATGAAAACAAGGGGGATAATAAAACTTGGTAAAACCCCACACTTCCCCTTTTTTATTTAGGTCGGAGTATGTGAGAGAAACTTCTCGATGTTATACCTCCTCAGCTGATGTCAGTACTTTCATCGATTTGCATAGGCCAGAGCTTTTGGATGTCGTCGGCTTCCAAAAAATGCTCTTTAATTTTATTGTCCAAATCTGTCGAAATGTCAGCAATCCGACGTCCCATCTTCTTTTGGTGAGACAGTGGAATCTTATTTATTTTTTCATCAGCGTCGGGTCCCAACTCCATAGTCTCAACTGCGATTCGTTAAGACGGCAATATGATTGTCTCAGCTTCCAAATGAGATTTCTTTTGTTTGACCAAAAGATTCGCAATATTATAGCTTGCTAACTGAGCTTTGACAGGAATTGAGGAATATTTCTTCATTATTTTTATTGCTGCTCTAAGTTCGACCGAATGATTGCAGAAATAACTTTTCGGCTTGTCTTTCAATCCTGGATGATTTGAGTTCAGATGCCACTTCAGTTTACTGGGGTTCATCGACTCGTTGGACAATGCCATGTTACAATTAAGACAAAACGGAAGAGAAGGATCATTTGCACATTGTATGAATCCATATTCAAGATATTCCTCGTGATATTTCCGTTTTGTAACATTCTTCTTGGATTTCGCTGCTCTCTCTCCATTTTGATGCTCGCTGGAATCCTTCTGGCTTCTCTTCAAAAATGTATCCATTGCCGTCTGTAATTAAAAGTTTTTAAAAAAGTGAACAGCAGGAAAGGGTTTTTATTTACTTACAACAGATATTTATTCCCAATGGAGGAGAGAAATTGTGTAGCTTTCAAGAGATTCTCACAACCAGAACAATACAAACATGAAACGTTTTTATTCAATTCTTCTTCGGTTAAGGATATTTATTTTCAAAACTTGAAGGTTCGAAAAGCCTAGAAATCTTTGGTATTTTTTAAATCTGTATCGGCACACTAAAAGTTTCTCGCGGCACACCAGTGTGCCGTGGCACACCGGTTGGACAACACTGAATTAAAGCTTTATTAATTGACTAATGCCAACCAAAAAAAAATTGGTGTCATACTTTTTTTTTGAAACCGGTTTGGTAGAGGGGGGGGGAGATTGCCGCAGAAACGTCAAACTTCACTCTTCGCTACTTCAATCTATTTTAAAATACTGTGTACAACATTTTAACATTGTGGTTTGTAGTTTAGTTGCTTCATTAATACGTGTTTAGGAGAGATTACTTTCATATATTGCAACAAAGGAAAAGATGGAATAATTTTTAAAAAAACGTAAAAAACCAAGTTTTTGACTATAAATCATTTATGTACGAGACGTAACTAAAAGAATGTTCATTATAATACGCAGCGCCAGACCATCCAGAAATACAAAATTGCAGTTGTGTCGTAAAACATGTTTAATATAATGCGCACCGATCAGGAATATATTTATAAAAAGAGTTGTCAATAAAATACGCACCTTATTGCGCGACAGAAAGGTTGTTCAATATAATACGCACCGCGACGCTCTATCTCAAAAAATAGCATGATACATAGGAATAAATAAAATAATCTTAAAAAATCAATAATTTAATTACGGTCCATGCGATCGATCTGAAATTTTGATACATTGTTTTTATCATCGCCGTCACAAAACTGCCTGCTAAAATTTCAGCTCGCTAGCTTACGAGAAAGTGGGTTAAAAATCGATCAAAAGTTTTGGCGACAAGGGCGGGTGCAGACACCACGAGTTAATATAAAGGATTTAATAAGAAAAACCGGTAAAAAACCAAGTTTTTGACTACAAATCCTTTATGTACGAGAAGTAACTAAAAGAATGTTCATTATAATACGCAGCGCCAGACCATCCAGAAATACAAAATTGCAGTTGTGTCGTAAAACATGTTTAATATAATGCGCACCGATCAGGAATATGTTTATAAAAAGAGTTGTCAATAAAATACGCACCTTATTGCGCGACAGAAAGGTTGTTCAATATAATACGCACCGCGACGCTCTATCTCAAAAAATAGCATGATACATAGGAATAAATAAAATAATCTAAAAAACAATAATTTAATTACGGTACATGCGATCGATCTGAAATTTTGATACATTGTTTTTATCATCGGTACGAAACTGCCTGCAAAATTTCAGCTCGCTAGCTTACGAGCAAGTGGGTTAAAAATCGATCAAATGTTTTGGCGACAAGGGCGGGCGGGCAGCCGCAGACACCACGAGTTAATATAAAGGATTTAAAAATAACTCACCGGGCTTGCTAAGAAGAAAACGAATTAAAGATGGGAATAATATGAACTCATTAACAGTGAGGCTAATGGGTGGCACGTTTATAAGTATATAGAGTGGCACATTTATAAGTATATAGAGGGGCACATTTATAAGTACATAGAGCGGCCCACTGATAAGTATACAGAGGGAGACATTTATAAGTATATTTAGGGGCACATTTAGAAGTATATAGAGGGAAACATTTATAAGTATATAGAGCGGCTCTTTTATTAGTATATAGAGCGACCCATTTGTAAATATATAGAGGGGCACATTTATAAGTATATAGAGATGTAGATTTATAATTATATAGTGGGACTATTGATAAGTATATAGAGGGGCACATTTTTAAGTATATAGAGGGGCACCATTTTGACCCTTTGTAGGCTACTTGTCATTGTTTGGGGCAGGCGTTAATAATATGTACCTAATATCGGTGGCACTAATTATACCTAAGCCACTGTTAATATGTTTTTGCCAAATTTTAAGCTAAAGATTTAGGTTATATCATTGTTGAGTAAACTATTGAAATCATTTTAAAGGAGTTTTAAGGGCAGACAAATGATAAAACTTATACATTAATACAAGATTTGATGAAACGACGTATATCATTTGCTTGTCTCACTGAGAAAATGTTTTCTTTTCAAATTAAACCGTTCAGGTCACATAACATTTAATTTATTTAGAGAAAAGTACATTAGTGACTGCATTCGATGCGTGTAGGTAAAGATTAGTGATTAAAACAACTGCAAATTTTTTTTTAGGTGGGAGATTTATTTGCCTTTAATAGTAGACGCGATTGTTTAGTCTTTCCGGAATAAAAAGATGAATTGAAAAGAAAATATCGAAGTTTTAAAAGATAAAAAATATTACAAACAGGAGAATTAATAACTTGGAGAGAAATAAACTATTAAAGTAAAATAAATTAAATATACGATCTATGCATGAGTAGGAACACATTTTGTGAACATCAATATTGTTGTCATCATGGAAGAATACTACAATTACACAGCAATGTAAACAGCAAGGATATATCAAATAAGCATTATTAACGCAATTTCCCATGGGACTAATTGCGTTTATATATTTGAAATGTCTGTCCTGTCAGTTCGAGTTTGCACAAGCAACTCCTCCTGAACCATACTGGATAGAGCAGGGATTGGCAAACTACGGCCCGCGGGCCGCATGCGGCCCGCCAGAGCATATTATGCGGCCCGTGTACATATTGCGATCTTATGTCGCAGTTAATATTCTTAGCTTTTTGAATTTGCGCTATATTTTCAAAACTTTTTTCCGAGTATTTGATTCAAATGTAGGGAAATTAAATCAATTTATGGCTCAAGAATTGATTTAGTTTAGAAGTGATCATTAATCATTATTGTTAACATCTTTATTCGAAACTACATTTCAGCCAAACTGGAAAAGGGGTTTTGTTTATGATTTACATCTAAAGGTTTTGTAAATATTGTAATTTAAAAGCGACTAGACGTTGATTTAACCATGAGTGCTGCAAAAAAAGAGAAAGATTGAAGAAGAATGTCATGTTTTTAATTAAGAATGGACCGCTAAATATGGTTTCACCAGAGTTGGCAGCAAAACAGTCTTGTTTGCTCTGCCGTGAGTGTATGATCGTCTTTAAGAAGTACAACTTAAAAAGACACAACCAAACAAAACATTTGGATTTGGGACACAATGTAACGAACGAAGATAGAAAAAGGAAATGCCAGGATTTGGTTAATAATTTAAAGAAGGAGCAAAATGTTTTCACCAAACAGACTTTAATTCGAGATCCTCCAATCGAAGCCAGTTTGGGGCTGTCCTATAAGAGTGTAAAATGGAACAAGTCTTTTTTCTGAAAGCGAGTTTATTAAGGAAAGCTTGCCAGATGCAGCAAGCATTATGAGTCCAGAGCAGAAAACAAAATTTGAAAGTATTTCTTCATCAAGGAGAACTGTAGTCAGGCATGTTGAAAAAATTAGTGAAACTTTTATGCACCAACTTCGAGATGCAAGCAAATATTTTTGTGTTACTCTCTTGCGTTGGAGGAAAGTACCGATGTCAATGTAAAGGACACAGCACAATTGTTGGTATTTATACGGGGAATAAACACTCGTTTTGAGCTTACCGAAGAATTACTTAGTGTTGAGCCACTCAAAGACACAACTACAGGCCTAGATTTATTTAATGCTGCTGAAAACTGTGTTGAGAGTACTGGGTTGGTGTGGAACAAGATAGCAAGTGTAAATTCCGATGGAGCGCGTGCTTTGACTGGGAAAAACATGGGTGTGGTGAAATTCATTAAAAAAATAAAATTTAAGAACATCCGGACCCTACACTCGTACGTCCCCACTGTGTCAAGCATCAGGAAAGTCTGTGTAAAGCTGCGTTCAATATTAAGCATTTTATTGACCCAGTTGTCAGTGTGATAAACCTCATTAAGCTAGGGCACTTAACCACAGGCAGTTCAAGAAACTGCATGAAGATTTGGAAACTGAATATTATGAGATTATATACCACAGCAGTTTCCACTAGCTGAGCCAGGGCAAGATATTGAGGCGAGTGTGGGATCTCAAGGAATAAATAGTTCTGCTCTTGGAAATGAATGGTTTTGCTTGTGACTTTGTTACTAACATTGTTAATAAGGAGTGGAAGTTAGACTTCATGTTTGCCATTGACATTATGGAAAAGTTAAATGAACTGAATGTCAAACTCCTGGATTTGGGGGTAGGGATAGCTTGTTTGCACATGAAATGTATGTGCATGTTAAATCATTTCAGGCAAAGCTCTCCCTGTTCTCCAGGCAATCAGGTGAAAACAGGTTTTGCCTATTTCCTTGCTGAAAGAGAAAACCACTTCTGGTGAAAAGGCTGGTAAGTACAAGGCTCTGTTGGATGCCTTGGTCGTGGAATTTGAAAGGAGATTTCAAGACTTCAAGAACCTGGAACCACTCTTTAATATCTTCAGTTCGCCATTTAGTGCAGAAGTTGATGCAGTGCCAGAAGATATATAGTTAGAGCTTCTTGACCTGCAAGCAGATTATGACTTGAAGGAGAAGTTCAAGTCAGTTCTTCTGCTGGAGTTTTATGGATGTTTGCCAGCAGCAGCATTTCCACACTTAAAAAAAAGTTTGCTGCCAAAACTTTGTCACTATTTGGGTCCACATACATCTGTGAGCAAGCTTTTTCTTGTATGAAAATAAGCAAGAGGAAGAACAGATCAATGTTGACTGACTGCAATTTGAATGCAGTCACGCGAATCACAACCAGTAAATTGGTTCCACAGTTCAAGAACATTATCTGAAATTGTGAAATGTTACATTCTTCACATTAATTATAATTGTACTTTTCCTACTTCTTCATAGTCATTATGACAGAATTACATTTAACTTTTGTTGAAATAATTATGGATTGTAAAATATTGTTATCAAATTAGAAAGTGTTTCAGTTCGTATTTAAAATGTAATGTACATGTGTAATAGATTGTGAATGTGAGATAAAATTAGAAGTAAATGGTTATAATCATTAATTAATATATTATACATTGTAAATTGTAATTAAAGTAGACAAAATATATATGCGGCCGCCAATAACAATAAAGTTTTCAATGCGGCCCTCCGTAGAAAAGGTTTGCCCACCCCTGGGAAAGAGGGTTCAGGTCTCTTGAAAATATGTAAAGGAGGTCCCAAGTATGTGCACGGGCAAAAACATTTTCTAAAAGGTATACTGGAATTTCTGGAAAATAAAAAAAAATTAAAAAGTATTAGTATTTTGTCAATTTTTCTGTACCATAACAGATATCGTGTTGAAGCAAACGCCAAACGATAGCTAATTATATTTAGAACAATATTGGAGAACTAGGTTGTGCTGCGGCGCCGTGGCGCCTGCAGCGCCCACTTTTTTCAAATGCCCAACTAACTTATCCTTGTTTGATAAATACTTAATATTGAACATACTGAAATGTTCACAAAGTATTTTATAATAGGGATTGTAGGGCGCCTAAGGCGCTCACTGCAGCTGTGGGGCGCCTACGGCGCCTACCCTTTTTTATCAAAATCCCAAGTAACTTATCATTGTTTGATAAATACGAAATATTAAATTTGCTGAAATGTACACACAGTATTTTATAATTATAAATCATCAAATTATATTTTTTCATCGTTCCCTTTTCAAAAATTAAAATAGCTAAAACAATATTTTTTTTTACAGCGTGTCTTTAATTTATAATTATTTTGTACACCTTTTTGCGCGCCTTTCGATGCACGCCTTGTATTAAAATATAAGCTCAAAAATGACGTCATAGCGTTCAACATCCTTCCAGACAGCCAGCCAGCCAGCCAGTGACTTGGACTACTATATTATTTATGAATCTTTCAAACATCTCTTTTAGTTCGACTCCCTTAATTTTAGCAGCAATTTGTAGATAGTAATTGTTTTGTTTAATTTGGAATTACTATATGCGGATCACTTTTAATGTAATTTAGAATGATTTCCCTTGAATAAAAAAGTCGGAAATTCTTAGTTGGAAATCGCTAAATACTCATTCCAGTTATTATTACTTGTGTTTCCATGAATGTATTATTTGTATAAACGTTTTATTATTTAAAAACTAGATTTTGTAGGGCGCCCACTTTTTGGGGGGTCAAAAGCCCAAGTAATATAATAGTATTTTACGGTGAGAATCTTTAATTTAAAATTATTTTTTACACCTTGTATTAAAATATAATCTTAAACAATGAAGTCATAACACAGCGTTAGGGAGCAAATGCTACATGCAGTTACTTGCACTATTACCTTATTTATATACTGAAAATGAGAAGATTAGGTTAAAGCAAGGGAATGCTTGCAATTCATTTAACAATGTATCCCTAATTATAGGGATCGAAGTCAAGTGGCATGCAACTTTGATAAACTAGTAATTGGAAGTTGTGTTCCTGGTGACCTACTTATAAAACAGACAAGATTAGTCATTAGTTATTTATTAAATTGCATGGTTTTAATATTTTTAAAAATAAATACGATTTTTAAGATGAATCATTTTTTATAACATAATATTACAATGCAAATTTTTAATGTACATTCAATGAAAAATTTACAAAACACAAAATATTTTTATTATGTATCTTATACTTTAAAAAATACATAGTTAAGAGTTTATCAACATATAAATTAAGATTTTCACATTTATTTCCTTTTTACAATTTTATTACACTAACTCAGGATAAATACATCAGCATCGGTGCTTTGTAGTGCGTCATTTACGGAAAACACAATATCAATACACGTCGAAGATGATTTAATTACTTTGTAAACACAATGTGTGCTCTCCATAATATGCCTAATTCTCGATTATATAGTTAAAGCATATTTTATGCATGTGTGTATTGGTATATAGTTATTTGAAAACGATAAATTGTTAGTAGATTTTATGTTGAACATTCCACGGTTGTATTTTCTAAGAAATTTCACAAAAGTAACTGTTAAAAAGCAACTCTAACAGGAGTTGAAAGCTTACGTTGACTGCAAAAATTAAAAGACACACTAGTGATTTACAGGAGATTTTTATGACAGTTTGGTAAATACAAACAGTCTGATGTCATTGAAATGATTTTTTTCTTACATAAATCATAACATAAATACCCAAGTATTCCTCAATCTCAAATATTAGTCCACTAGTAAGACTTTTAAGAACATTCATTCATTTATTTAAGGCACCTTAAACAAAGTTTCGTGTCATTTCTTTACAACACTGACAGAAGGCATAACTACATGTCATGATGTCTTATTTAAAACAATAATGATTCGCTTATTACATTATATATGATAAATAAGATAATTAATATTTTCATTAAAAAATAATGAAAGCTTTCAGACTTTTAGTTTTCCTTTATGACTTAATCTGAGAGAACAATCAGAAACAAAGTTCTATATTTTTCAACTGTTGTTATAGCTTACTTTTCAATTACATATGATACATATCTACTAATTTACTTTCTTTCAACCCTAACTAACTATGATGACAAAATTGATATTATTTCACTTAGAATAGGACTGTGATAAAACGTTTAAATAAAATACAAAAAACTAAAAAAATTGTTTCATGAAAACAATAAATTTTGCCATTTCCCTTTGCTAAAAAGAAAACCGTTTCTTTTAAAATGGCTGACAAGCGCAAGGCTCAGTTGGATGCCTTGGCTGTGGTATTTGAAAGGAGTTTCCATGACGACAAGAACCTGGAGCAACTCCTCCTAAACCATACCAGGTAGAGGGTTCGGGTCTTTTGCAAATATGTAAAGGAGGTCTCAAGGATGTGCAAGGGCCAAAAAAATACCGTAAGAACTTAGAATGATTTCAAGTGAATAAAAATGTCGGAAATTATGTTAGAGATTGCGTTTAAATACTCCTTCGAGTTTTTATTATTTGTTTTAAAATCTTTATATGGGGGGCGCGTTCGTAACCACGAATCTGAGTAAGTCGGGACCGGCGAAACCCGAGGACTGCCTGTATATAATTTTGTCATACAATAGTCTTAAATAAAATATCGACGTATTTTATTCAATGACGTCATATAAAGACACGTTTTTATTATCAATATAAAAAGTTGGAGAATTGGGTTTATCACTTTCTGTTATCAATGGATAAGTTAGTGTTGTATGGGGTGTATGGGGTGTCCATGGGAGGGGTAGCACCTCTGGATGGGGAGCAGTCGTACTCCTCCTTGGGGTAGTTCACCACCTTTGGTCCCCACCAGGCACTCAACTCTCACCTGTGGCTCCAAGTAGCTGTAGCATGCACAGCGGCCACACCCCGGTAAACGGTCTCGACTGACCGGCTAAACCAGGTGAGGGTAAACCGATGGGATAAAAACCTCGGTGAAGTGGGATTTGTCTACCCAGCATGTGAAGACTGGTTTTCGGCTGCCTGCGCGCTGGTTCTTCTATGGGCCAACGGGCAAGAGGCGATACACAGCAAAGCATCGTGGAGTGCTAAGAGCTTGACGAGACACATAGGACGTCCTGGTCATCCACTGCACCCAATCTCATTCCCAGCTGTCTCGACAACGTCTTGCTGCTGGACCAGATGGTTTTGGGCGAGAGAGTGAGGTCGACGTGTTGCGCGAATCCTCCTCACTTTAAACAAAGTCACAGCGCAAGTCACTCTCATCATCATCATCGATTCATTCCAAAGCCCTGTAGCGACAGGCAAGTGGCGAAGCGGCAGGTGAGGGTACACTGGCAGCCGTAGTCACAAACCTGCATGCAGGCGGCTCAGGCCATAGGGTCGTTCACCACTGACACTGAGCAGCAGCGGTGTCCGGCAGTCCCCTGAGCGACTGAGCAGCCCTCTTTAGGAATGCACTGCTCACCTCCATGGCATGAGGAAGGGGCTAGAAAAGGTGCCCTAAACATTGCCTGCTCAAATCTTCCCTGGCCAGACTACCGCAGCTGGCGGGGACCCTATTTCTGCGGTCGCAAACTAAAGAAAAAGCCGAGGACTATTCCTCTCACCCTGGGCACATGGAATGTGCGCACACTAATGGACAGAGATGAAACAAATAGACCCCAACGGAGGACTGCCCTGGTGGGCCACGAACTTTCAAGATATGACGTCGACATTGCCGCTCTCAGCGAGACCCGTCTACCAGGAGAGGGCGAACTAAGTGAAAGAGGCTCCGGCTACACCTTCTATTGGAGTGGCAGAGGGAGCGAGGAACGCCGTGAGGCCGGTGTTGGCTTTGCCATGAAGACATCATTAGTATGCAAACTCGCTAGTCCTCCAAAGTGCATAAATGACAGACTCATGACGATGAGACTGCCTCTGTTGGCGGGAAGAAATACCTCAACATCATCAGCTGCTATGCCCCAACAATGACTAACCCTGATGAAGTGAAATCCAAGTTTTACGAGGACCTTCACTCTATCATCGCCAACATTCCTTCCACTGATAAGCTTGTCATACTTGGTGACTTTAATGCAAGAGTAGGCTGCGATGACGCTCTTTGGGACGGTGCGATAGGAAAACATGGAGTGGGCCGGTGTAATAGCAATGGTCTCCTGTTGCTTCAGACGTGTGTGGAACATGACTTGTTGATTACTAACACAGTATTCAGTCTTCCCACAAGAAACAGGACCTCATGGATGCACCCTCGCTCCAAGCACTGGCACCTAATAGACTACGTCATCACAAGGAAGAAAGATAGACAAGACGTTCGTGTGACTAAATCACTCTGCGGTGCTGAATGCTGGACAGACCATCGTCTCATCATCTCTAAACTTAAGATATGCATTCAGCCCAAAAGACGGCCCCAAGGAAGGAAAACCCTAAAACGGCTAAACATCACAAAGCTAAACTGTGCGAGTACTAAACAATCTCTGGAGACAGCCCTGGAGGGCAAACTGAGATCCACCACTCTAAACAATACGAACATTGAGACTGTTTGGACGAACTTTAGAGATCTAATCTACAGCACAGCCTCCCAAATCCTTGGACCCGCGACGAGAAAGCACCAAGACTGGTTCGATGACAATTGCGTGGAAATCAAGCAAATGTTGGCAGAGAAACATCAACTCCACAAAAGACACATCAGCAATCCCAGGTCTTCAACCGTAACGGACTCATATAATAGCATACGCCGCGTCATACAACAAAACTTCGCTGGATGCGAGACTCATGGCTAAACAAGAAAGCTGATGAGATTCAACAATATGCAGACAGGCATGATATGAAGAATTTTTACAACGCCATTAAGGAAGTGTACGGACCCACAACGTCTAATTCATCCCCGCTTCTCAGTGCTGACGGGACATATCTAATTACTGACGGGAGAAGATTCTTGAGCGCTGGGCTGAACACTTTCATGCTGTCCTAAACAGCAACTCAAGTATTAATGAAGATGCTATCAGTCGCCTCCCTCAAGTACCAATTAACTGGCAATGGATGACCCGCCTACACTTCTTGAGACGCAAAGAGCTGTACATCTTCTGTCATGTGGAAAGGCTCCTGGAGCAGACTCAATTCCAGCAGAAATATACAAAGAAGGTGGCATGGTTCTACTAGAAAAGCTGCATGAAATCTTCCTAATGATGTGGCAGCAAGAGGCTGTCCCCCAGGATTTTAAAGATGCCTCTATAGTCCACTTGTACAAGCGAAAAGGGAACCGCCAAGCCTGCGATAATCATCGTGGAATTTCACTCCTATCAATTGCAGGAAAAATACTCGCCAGAATTCTCCTAAATCGCCTAAATGCACATCTGGATCAGGGTCTTTTACCAGAAAGCCAATGTGGTTTCCGCAAAGAACGCGGGACCATTGACATGATTTTTGCAGCCAGGCAATTGCAGGAAAAGTGTCAAGAGCAGAATATGGACCTATTTTCCATTTACATAGACCTTACGAAAGCCTTTGACACAGTCTGCAGAGAGGGCTTATGGAGGATTATGGCCAAGTATGGGTGTCCAAATAAGTATATAGCCATTGTAAGGCAATTTCATGATGGCATGCAGGCTCGAGTCCAGGACAACGGAGAGGTCTCTAAACCATTCCCTGTCACAAATGGCGTTAAGCAAGGCTGTGTTCTGGCCCCAATATTGTTCAGCCTCATGTTCTCAGCCATGCTTACAGAGGCCTTCAGGAATAGAAATGTAGGCATGGACTTTAGGTATCGCACTGATGGTCGTCTGTTCAACCTCAGGAGGCTTAAAGCTAAGACAAAGGTCAAATCAGACAGCATCCTGGAACTTCTTTTTGCTGATGATTGTGCCCTTAACGCGGGCTCTGAAGCACAACTGCAACTAAGTGCTGATAAATTTTCCAGTGCGTGCTCTAACTTTGGGCTCACCATCAGCACAAAAAAGACAGAAGTGTTATACCAGCCGGCCCCGGGCAAATCCTATACTGAGCCAAACATATTCATCAACGGCAACAAAATCAACACAGTGAGCCGCTTTATTTACCTTGGCAGCACACTGTCCCAGAAGGCCAATATTGATGACGAGGTGAACTCGAGAATCTCAAAGGCCAGCGCAGCATTCGGAAGATTGCATGACAGTGTCTGGAACAGAAGGGGAATCAGCACCCAAACAAAACTAAAAGTATACAGAGCTGTAGTGCTCCCCACCTTACTATATGCATGTGAAACTTGGATTGTATACCAACGCCATGCGAGGTTGCTGAACCACTTCCACACCATAAGCCTTAGAAAAATTCTCAATATAAAATGGCAGGAAAAAGTTCCAGACACCGAAATATTAGCCAGGTCAGGACTCCCCAGCATCCACACTATCCTCATGCAAAGCCAACTACGCTGGGCGGGGCATCTAGTGCGCATGCCCGATCATCGCCTACCCAAGAGGCTCTTCTACGGTGAACTTACCGAAGGGCAAAGAGCACGCGGAGGTCCACGAAAGCGCTACAAGGACACGCTTAAAACTGCTCTGAAGGCCTTCAACATCGGACATGACTCCTGGGAAGCGGCAGCCAGTAACCGAGCCCACTGGCGCTCTACGATATGGAATGGCGCAGCTGTCTGTGAAGCAAATAGACAACAGGCTGCCAAGTTAAAACGCCAGGTCAGAAAGGAACGAAACCAAAACCCCCATGAAGGACCGCTTCTATCTCTTGTCCGACATGCGGACGCCTCTTTCGCGCAAAAATAGGGTTAATAAGCCTCCAGAGAAAACATGTGGCGGCCCAGCAAATATGATGAGAGTGGTCATCGTCGATCACGACGGACGAACAACAACAACAACATAACATAGTGTTGTATGTCCTGATTGTCTGTCTGTAAGAGCTTTCATTTTTTTTAAAATTCAAAATTTAACAATTTTATGCGGACGTTCAAAAAGAGCTATTTTGGTGCAGTTATTTGGTGCGCTGCTTTCTAAAATAAGAAGCATGACAAACGGATTGGACGAACATACATAGCAATTATTTATATTGATTGCGTGGATTCTCCTACAGCCAGTATAGACTTATTCAATTCAAAGAATATCTTGTCACTAGTTCATTTTGTTTCATTAATAAGTATACATTTGTTCAAGAATTTTTTTTCAAAAAACCGACTTGAACAAAAATGTTTTTAACCGCAACCACACATGATGACCATCGCTTGCTTTTTCTTACAATATTTCGTTAATGATTTCCAAATAGGGAAAAACCTCATATTTGTTGAGAAGTTATTATACTGGTTATAAGTAAAGTAATATGAACTTTGCTAAACAAACCAGCCTCTGATATTATAAAGTAATTTCGTGGAGCAATAATACAATGAAAAGAAGAAGCAATGAATTGGCTCAATATGTTGAACATTTATTATGTGGTAATTGAAAGTCATTTCAGTTTTCTACTCAACTTTGTCAGGTATTAAAACTTTATGTTTAGCATACGTGCGGCTCAAAAAGGACGAAAAAAATAATATAATGATTATATCGAAAAGATATCCAAATTGAAACTTCAAAAAAATCAACATCAAATGCATTTGATTAGTTTGTTTTTTCTAAAGAAAAAGAAATACCTATGAGTAATATCTCATCATTAGGCACAGACTGTGGTCCAGCGATGGTAGGGCGATATAGGGTTGTTCTTGCATATTTAAAAACGTTAGTTATATGCATGCACAGTACACTGTATCATCCATCGTCCACATCTGTTTGGCAAAAATTTAAGTACAAGCCTAGATAATATATTAGAAAAAAGTAATTAAAGATATCAACAAAATCAGAAGAAAATCACTAGGACGACAATTTAAACAGCTTTTTAGTAAAAATAATTTTAAAAAAATTCATTAGCTGCTTCATACAGAAATTCTTGATTTTATAAGCTGTGTAAATTGTTGCTAGATGTGTTGAAAGAAATAAAATTATGCTTTAATCTGTGGCGTGGCATGGTTTTAATACATCAGTGAGAACAACACATTCATCCCATGGTTTTAACACATCAGTGACAACAACACATTCATCCCATGGTTTTAACACATCATTGAGAACAACACATTCATCCCATGGTTTTAACATATCAGTGAGAACAACAAATTCATCTCATGGGTTTAACACATCAGTGAGAACAACACATTCATCCCATGGTTTTAAAACATCAGTGACAACAACACATGCATCCCATGGTTTTATCACATCAGTTTGAACAACACATTCATCCCTTGGTTTTAACACATCAGTGAGAACAAAATATTCAACCAATCTGGTGTAAGCTTACAACATTTTTAAATAAGTTTATTCTCAAATTTAACTAATTTCTAGTGCATCTCATCAATGTTCCCTTAGTAACAATTTTATATAACATATTAAGTATCCACTCTTGCAAACAACAAAGGCAAGTTTATTATACAATATATATATCAACAATAAATTAGTGATTTTTAAGAATTATGGCATAAACCTGAGGAATGCGCTTGTTGAAATTGGACTTAGGCTTTATCTGTGGTAGGATTCTCATAACTATTCATTGACATTGTATCCCTATTTATAGGGATCGAGATCAAGTGAAATAACACTTGAATAAAATAGACTGGTTTCCAATTAAAAAATTATGCAATAGAAAATACAGTTACATGTTCAGTCAGGTAAGCACATCTGTTACAGTACATATATAAAATAGTATGGTTCTTTTAAATAAAATTAAACTCAACACCATCATACAAAATCACTCATAACTATGTAAAAAATATTTAAAATCTAAAAAATAACAAAAAGGCATGTATTATAACAAAATAAAATCATATATAAAATTCAAAAAATAATAAATCAATTAATATTATAAAAATAATATTAAAATATAAAAAATAAAAACTTCAAATAAAACAACCCACAAACACCCTAATACAACCCACACCAACAACAAAAAACCAACAAACCAAACAAAACCCACACAAACAACAAAAGACCACAAAACAAAACACAAACAACCAAAAACCAATAAAAACCCAACCACACACAACAACAAACACAACAAAACACCCCAAACAAACAAACAACAACAACAAAAAACCGACAACAAAAACAACCTCACCAACACACACACCAACACAAAAAAAACACCACATTAAACAAAAACCAACCAAAATAAAACCACACCCACACACCACCCAATCACAAACAAACAACACACAAACAACAACCACAACCAAAATACAACTCTCACACAACCAACAAAAACCCCAAATAAAAACCACACACACCACCAACCTAAATATACACCACAACACAACCAAACACAAACAACAACCACACAACACACACACAACACCACAACAACACAACACCAACCCCCACACACCCAAACCACACCCCCCCCAACAAACCCACACCCCCACAACCCACACACAACACCAAAAAACACCACCCCACAAACACAACCCCCACAACACCACAACACAACCACACAACCACCAACACCCACACCCAAAAACACACCCAACCCCACAACCCACACCCAAAACCACCACACCCACCAAAAACACCAAAACCCACACCACCACCCCCAACCCCAACAACACACCACAACACCACCAAAACACCACCCACACAAACACACACCAAACACAAACCCCCACCCAAAACCCCCCCCAACACCACCCACCCACCAAACACACCACACAAACCACAACCCCCCACCCAAACACACCAAACACCAACACCCACCCAAACCCCACCACACACCCCAAACACACCACACACAACCACACAACCCCCACAACACCCCACCCCACACCACACACCCACAAACCACCCCAACACCACACCCACCCAACACCAACAAACACAAAACAACCCACAAAAAACCACAACACACACCCACACCAAAACACCCAAACCAACCACACAACAAACACACAACACCCCAACCCACAAAACCAAAAAACCCCACAAACCCACCACCAACCCAACAAACACCAACACACACAACCACAAAACACCCCCACAACCCAACAACACAACACACCAACCCACCAACCCCAAACACCCAAACCACACCCAACAAACAAACCACCAAAACACACAAACACCACACCCCAACCCACACAAACACAAACCCCACCCAACACCCCCAAACACCACCCAACCACAACACCACCCACCCCACCACACCAACCACACACAAAAACAACCAAACCACCCACAACCACCAACACACCAACCACCCCACCAAACACCAACAAACATCACACCACAACCACACACACAACACCCCCAACACCCCCACCCCAACACACCCCACCACACACCAAACCAACACACACCCAAACACCCACCCAACACCACCAACACAACAAAACACCACCACAACCCACCAACAACCACACACACACAAACCACAAACACCCCACCAACCAACACAAACCACAACACCCAACCCACCACACACAACACAACCACACAAAACCCACCACAACCCACACACCCAACACAACAACAAACCCACACACCCCCACAAAACCCACAACAACCACAAAAAACCCACCACCACCACACACAAACCACACCAACACACACCCCAAACCCACAACCCACACCCACACAAAAACAACACCACCCACCAAAAACCAATAACCCCACACAAACCACACCAACAAACCCCAAAACAAACCACAAACCACCCCACAACAAACCACCACCACAACACACACACAACAACCACCCCACCAAAACCCACACAACCCACACACCACCCACACACCCACCCACACAAACAAAACACCAAAACCCACACCAACCACACCACAACCACCCACCCAAACACCAAACACACAAACCAACACCAACCACCAAACCACCAAACACAACACCCCAACCCACACAACAAAACACAAACAACACAAAAACCCACCCAACACAACCACACCACAACCCAAACACAACCAACAAACACAAAACACCAAACCACCAAACACCCACAAACACACCAACAACACAAACCACAACAACACACCCACAACACCACAAACACCAAAAACCACCACAACCCACAACAAACACAACAACAAAACAACCAACAAACCACAACCACAACAACACCAACACCCCCACAAAAACACCACAAAACACAACAACACCACACCCACACAAACCCCACCACACACCACACAAACACCACACCAACACCCCACACCACACAAACCCCAACACCCACAAACACACACACCCCCACAAACAAACCCAACACCCAAAAAACCCACACCAACACACCCCACACAACCCAACAAACCCCAAACCCCCACCAAACCCACCCAACACCAAAACCAACACCCAACCCCACCAAAACACACCCCAACCCACAAAAACCCACACACCCCCACCCCACCACCACACAAACCCACAAACACAACCCACCAAACACCACCAAACCACCACCAACAAACACAACCCCAAACCCACCCACAACCCACAACAACCCCAACCACCCAAACCACAAACCACCCCAACCACACACACCCACACCCAACCCACACACCCACAACCACCAAAACACCACACCCCAACAAACCACACCAACACCACAAACACACCCCACAAACACCACCACACCAAACCACACACAACAAACAAACACCACAACACACACAACAAACACACCCCAAAACCCCACCCCCACACCACCAAACACACCCCAAACACCCAACCAAACACCACCACAAACCAACACACCCACACCAACCACAACCCAAAAACACCACCCACACCCCACCAACCACACCCACCCACAACCACCCACCAACCCACCACCACCACCCCAACACCCCCAACCCCCACCACAACAACCCAACAAAAACCACAACCACACCCACACACCACAACACCAAAACACCCCACAACCAACACCAAACACCAAACACACCAAAACACAACACCACAACACAAACCCCAACACCCACCACACCCAACACAAACAACCCAACACCACCCCCAACACAAACACCCACCCAACACAACACCACACAACAACACCCCACCACACAAAAACCCACACACCCCCAACCCCACCACAAACACAACACCCACCCCAACACCCCACAACAACCCACAAACACACCACAACCCACACCACCCACACACCCACACCAAAACAAAACCACACAACCCACCACACCACAAACCACCCACACCCACCCACACCCCAAAACACCACCCACACAAACACCACCACAACAAACCCCACACCCAACACCCCACAACCCAAACCACCCACCCAACCACAACCCACAACCACCACAAACACAAACCCCCAAACACCACCCCACAAACACCCACCACAACCCAACCCCCCCCAACACCCCACACCCACAAACCCCCAACAAACACACCACAACACCCCACCCAACCCACCAACCCACCAAACACACCCACACAAACACCACCCCAACCACCAACCCACAACACCCACACCCACACCACCCACACAACCACCCAACACAACACCACAACACCACCAACACCCAACAACAACCCCCCACACAAACCCACCCACAAAACCAACACCCACACCAACACCACCACCAAACCACAACCACCCACACACCACACACCACAAACCCCAAACACCCACACAACCCCACACCCCCACAAACCCCACACAACCCCCACCCACAAACCCACCACCAACCCAACCACCACAAACACAACACAAAAACCACAACCACAAACACCCACACCCCCAAACACCACACCACAAACACCACCCCACCAAACACCACCAAAACCCCAACCCCCAACACCCAAACCACCCACACAACCACCAACCCAACACAACCCCACACAAAACCACAACACCACCACAAACCACCCACCCAAACCCCACACCACCCACCAAAACACAACCCCACACACCACCACCCCAAACAACCCAACCACACAAAACCACCCACACCACAACCACACCACAACCCCCACCCACACACAAACACACCACAAAACCCAACCACCAACACAAACCACAAACACAAACACCCCACAACCCACAACACCCCCAAACACCCACACCACAACCACACAACACCCACCACACACAACACACCCCACCAACACCCACACCACACAACCACAACACAACAAACACAACCCACACAACACCCCCAAACCACACACAACACCAAACACCCACAACCACACAAAACCCCAACCCAAACAACACCCACCACACAAACACACCCACAAACCCCCACCCACAACCACACCCACCCACACCAACAAACCCACCCACAACACACCCACACCAAACACCCACAACCACCCACACCCCCACCAAACACACCCCACAACAAAACCCACCCACAAAACACCCACACCAAACACACCCCACACCACACCACAACACAACCACCAAAACACAACCACACCCCCCCAACCACACACCCACAACCCACCAACACCACACCCCCACCACAACCCCACCACACACCCCACCCACCACAACACCCAACAAACCCACCACAAACACCACCACAACACCAACACCACCAAACACACCCCACCACAAAACCCAACCACACACCACACCCACCACACCAACACCACAAAACAACCCCACCAACACAACCCCACAAACCACCACAACCCACCACACAAACAACCCCACCAACCAACACCCCCACACACAACACCACAAACAAACAACCACACCACCACCCCCACACCACACAACACCACAACCACACACCCAAAACAACCCAACCAACCCCACCCCACAACACCAACACCAAACACCACCCACACAACCACCACAAAACACAAACCCCACACCCAACACCCACACCACCACAACACCCACCCAAACCACCCACCACCAAACAACCAACAACCCAACACCACAACACCCACACAAACCCCCCCAACACAAACACCCACAACCACCACAAACAACCAACACCCCACACAACACCCCAACACCCACCAACACAAACACAAAAAACAACACCCAACACAACCACCCCACCAACACAAACACCACCCAACAACCACACCAACACACCCAACACAACACCACAACAACCCACCACACACCCCACAAACACAACACCACCACAAAACCAACCACACCACACCCACACACCCCAACCACACAACACCCACCCCAAACACCCAAACAACACACCCACCACAACAACCAAACCAACCCACACCAACACACCACACCCACACAAACACCCAACCCCCAAACAACACCAACCACAACAACCACCACAACCACACCCACACAACCACCACACAACCACAAAACCCACACACCAACACCCAACACAACAAACAACACCAACAAACACACAACCACCCACAACACACCCCACCACAACAAAACACCCAACACAACAACCCACCACAACACCCCCACAACACCAACACCACACCCACCAAACACCACCCCACAAACAACACAAACCCCACAACCACAAACCACAAACACCCCCCACAACACCACCAAACAACCACACAACACCACCCCACACACACCCACAACACCCCACACCAACCACCACACCAAACAACCCACACCAAACAACACCACAACACCCCACAACCACACAACCACCCACACACAACCACCACAACACAACCACAAACACCCACACAAACACACAACCCACAACACACAACCCCACACCCAACACACCACAACACACAACCCCACAAAACCCCACACACCCAAACACCAAACCCACACACACCAACACACCCCACCCCAAACAAAACCACAACCCCACAACACCCACAAACACCACAAACAACACAACACACACCCACCAACACCACAAAAACCCACCAAACACACAACACCCACCCCAACCAAACAACACCCACACAACCACACCCACAAACACCACCACACAAACACCACACACAAACACCACAAAACACCCAACACCAACCCACACAACCACACCACCACAAACACCCCAAACAAACACCCACCACAACAACCACAAACCCACCCACACCACCCACAAACACACCAAACACAAAACCCACCACAAACACCCACCACACAAACACAACACACACCCACAACCCACACCACACCCACACAAACACAAACACCAAAACACACCACCACAACCACCAAACCACCCCAAACAACAAACCCACCACCAACCACCCACACCACCACCCACAACACCACACAAACACCACACCCACAACAACACCCACACACCAACACACCACACCACAACAAACCCAACACAACACCCAACCACAACCACACAACACCAAACACACCAAAACACCACAAACCAACCCCAACAACACACACCCACCACACAACAACACACCCCCAACACCACACAAACACACCCCAACAAACCAACCACAACACACAAACACACACAACACCACCACAACAACACCAAACACACCCACCCACACAACACACCCACAACACACCCCAACACCAAACACCAACACCACAAACCACACCACAACACACCAACACCAACACCACACACACACACCCAACACAACACCAACCAACCCACACAACCACCCAACACCACCACCACCACACCACCACACAACAAACCCACAACACAACACACCACACCACACACCCACACAACACACCACCCACCACACAACCACAAAACCCACAACCAAACACCAACAACACCAACCCACACCAACACACAACAACAACACACCAAAAACAACCAAACACCCAACACCACACAACAAACACACAACACCCCAAACACACAACACACCACCCAACACACCACACCCCACACCACAAACACACCACCAAACACAACAACACCACAAACACAACACCCCACAAAACCACACAACACCCACAAACCCACACCCAACAAACAACCACAACACACACACAACACACCAACAAACACACACCCACACCACACCAAACAACAACACCAACAAAACCAACAAACACACCACAACCCAACACAACACAAACCACAACAACACCCCACCAACAACACCCACAACACACAACCAAACAACCACACCACAACACCCACAACAACACCACAAACCACCACACCACACACAACAAACACCACACACAACACACAACACCACAAACACCACACCAACAACACACAACACCCACACACAACCCAACAAAAACCACACCACCCAAACAAAACACCACACACAACACCAACACAACACCCAACACACCCCACCACAAACACCACACAACCACACAACAACAAACCACCCACCACACCAACAACACCCCACAAAACCACAACCACCACACCCAACAACCCCAACCACACAAAACACAACACCCACAACAACAACAACCCAAACACACACACACACCACAACCAAACACAAACACCCAAACACACACAACCCACACCAACCACCCACACAAAACACCAAACACAACACAACCCACAACCACACAAACCCACACACCACACAACCCAACACCAAACACACCCAACAACCCCCAACCACAACACCCAACACACCCACACAAACCCACCCCACACAAACAAACACACCACAACACCACAAACAACACAACACCAACACCACACCCACAACACCACACCAACACCCCCACACCACAACCAACAAACCACACACACCCCACAACACAAACACCACCACAACCACACACCACAAAACACACACCACACAACCACCAACCACCACAACAAACACCACAACACAACCCCACACAACAACACCAAAACACACACACCAACACCACCAACAACACCCCACAAACACACACCCACCACAAAACAACACCAACAACCACACAAACACAACCACACCAACAAACACACAAACCCACCAAAACCACAACCCACAACCACCAACAAACCACAACACCACACAACCCCAAACACCACAACAACAACCCACACCCAAACACCAACACACAAACACACCCACACAAACACCACACAACACACCAAAACACACAACCACAAAACCAACACCACACACAAACACAACACCACAACACACAAACACCCAACACACAACACCCCACAACAAACCACAACCCACAACCCAACACAACACCAACACCACCACAACCACCAACACCACAAACCCACAACACCAACCCCACAACACACAACACACCAACAACCCACCCACCAAAACCCAAACAACACAAACACACCAAACCACACAACACCACACACAACACACCCAAACACAACAACACAACCACACAACACACCACACCAAACAACACACCACAACCACAACCCCACAACCAACACACACCCACACACCACAAACCACACAAACAACACCACCAAACACAAACACACCACACAAACACAAACACACAACCCCACCACAACACCACCCAACAACAACACCACACAAACACACAAACCAACCAACAACCCACCACAACACACCAAACACCCACACACAAAACACCAAACACACACAACCACAAACACCACCACACACCACACAAAACACAAACACCACACACAAAACACACCCCCCAAACACACCACAACCACCACAACCAAACCACACAACAACAAACCACAAACCCCAACACCACACCAAAAACACACACCCACAACACAACAACACCACAACCAAACCACCAAACCAAACAACACACAACACAAAACACCACACACACACACCAAACACCAACACACCACCCACAACACAACACACAAAACCACAACACAACAACACCCACCAACACCACACCAACACACCCAACACAACCACAACACCACACAACACCCACACACACCACAAACACCACAACACCAACAAACCAACCACCACCACACAACCCAACAAAACCACAACCACAACAAACACACCCACACAACACCCCCACACCACACAACACCACACCCACCAAACACCCACACAACACCAACACACCACAAAACAACCACACACAACCACACACCACCAACACAAAACAACCACCACACCAACACCCCACAAAACACAAACAACACAACCACAACCACACACAACCACCAAACCACACACCACAACACCACACAACACCCAAACACCCACAACACAAACCACACCCACACACCACACAAACACCAACACAACACCAACAACACCAACCACACACACAACCAAACACACAACACACCCCCACACCAACACACCACCAAACACACCACACCCAAACACACCACAACACCCACCACACCAACACACCACCCACACCAACACACCACACACCACCCCCACCACACCCCACACCACACAAACACCCACCCACCAACAACACACCAACACCACAACACCAACCACACAACAACACCAAACAACACCCACACCACAACACCCAAACACCACACCACAACACAAACACCCACCACCAACACACCACAAACACACCACACACAACCCCCAACCACACACCCAACACAAACACCAACAACCACAAACACAACACCACACACAAACCCACCCACACACCACAAACAACACCACACACACCACCCACCACAACACCAACACACCACACCACACAACACAAAACACCACCACCACCCCACACCAAACCACCCACAACAACCCACCAACCCACACCAACCACACCACAACACACCACCACACACACCACAACAAACACCACACCCAACCACCCACCCCACACCACACCCCAAACAACACAACACCACCAAAACCAACCCCCACCACACCACAACCAACACCCACACAACCACAACACCACACCACAACCACACAAACACCACAAACAACACCCCAACCACACAACACCCCACAACCACACACCACAACACCCAACAACACCCCCACCCACAAACCACAAACACCACACCCAACACAACCCACCCACACAACACACAACACACCACAACACCCACACAAACCCACACCACAACCCACCAAACACACAAAACACACCACAAACAACCCACACCCAACACCACCACCAACCACACAAACACAACACAACCCAACACAACACCCAACACCAACAACACCCACACACCAACCCCACCACACCAACCCCACCAAACACCACACCACACAACCCCCACCACAACAAACCCACCAACAACCCCCAACACACCCACCACCCAACACACCCCACAACAACCAACCCCCACAACCCACCACAAACACCCCCACAACACAAACACCACACCACACCACAACCACACCCCACCACCAACACCAACACCCCACACACCACACCAAACAACACCCCCAACCACCACAACCACACAACCACCCACAACAACACCACACACCACACCCCACCAACCACAACACCCACCCAACACACCCCACACAACACCACAAACCCCACCAACACAACACAACCCACCCCACACCCCACCAACAAACACACCACCCACACACCACCAACACAAACACCACCAAACACAACACCCAAACACCACAACCACACAACACACAACCCAACACAACAC
>CALYLW010002590.1:0-40073 GCA_944989445.1 Ampullaceana balthica
GGAATTTTTGGAGGATTGGAGTTAGTGTGTGTGTAGTGTGGGGTAGGGGGGGGGTGTTTTTTTTTGGTATGGGTTTTTGTGTTAGTGGTGTGGGGGTTGGGTTTTTTTTATTAGGGTGTTGTTATATTGGGGTGGGTTGTTGTGTTTAGGTTGATGGGGGGTGATGGAAGTTGGTAGGGGTAGGTTTGTGGTTGATTGAGTGGGGGGAGAAGGAGTATGATTAGATATGATGTGTGATGTGGGGAGTGTGAGGGGTTGTTGTGTGGTTGTTGAAGGATTTGGGGGTTGGTTGGAGGGGGGGGTTGTTGGGGGTATTGGAGGGTGAATGGTAAGGATGGAGGGGGTGAGGGGTTAAAATTTGAAGAAGGGTTAAGGATATAGGTAATTATTGATGAGGATGTATAGGGGGTAATTAGTGAGGAGATGTTTGGAGGAGGTTGTGATGTTTGATTTGGATTGTGATGGTTTAGTGTAAGGGGTGGGAGTTGTTTGGAAGGGTTTTTTGGGGGGGGGGGGTGGTTTTGTGGGTGAATGTATGAAGGGTGTTGTGGTGTGTGGTTTGGTGTTTGTTGTGGTTTTGGTGTTGTTGTATTATGGGTGGATGGTGTGTGGTGTTGGTCTTTTGTTGGTTGGTGTAGGGTGTATTTAGTATTATGTTTATTTGTTAGGTGTTGGTGGTATAGTGTGTGATGGTTTGAAGTGGGTGAGGGGTATGGAGTTTATTTGTATGGGGTTTGGTGGGGTTGAGGTGGTGTGTTGTTGTGTACACACACACACACACACGGTGTGTGGTGTTGTGTGTGGGGGGTTGTGGTTTATGAATAGAGAGAGGTAGGTATGGGTTGGGTGTTGAGGTGTATATGAGTTAAGGTGAATGTTGGTGGGTGAGTGGTTGTTGGTAAATCGGGAGTATTGGTGTGTGTTAGTTGGGGTGTTGGTGATATGAGTGGTGAGGGTGGGATATTATGTGGATGGTATGGTAAAGGTTGTGTTGTGAGGGGTATGGGTGTATGGGGGGTGTGTTGGTTGTGAGTGTGTGGTGGTTGTGTGGTTGTGGTTGTGTGGTAAAGTAGAATTTGTGAGTAGTGAGGATTTTTTATGGTGGTGTGGTGGGGTTGGAGGTTGTGGGTATGAGTTTGAGAGGGTTTGTTGGGTTATGGTTTTGTGGTGGGTTGGGTGGTTGTTTTGGTGTGATGGTGGTGGTGTTGGGGTTGAAAAGTGTTGGTGTGGGCTGTGGTGTTGTGGGGTGTTTGTTATGTTGTTGGGGTGTTTGGAGTGTTGTAAGGTTGGGGTGTGGGGTGGTGGTGTGTGGGTGTGGGGTGGTGGTAGTATAATGGGGTTGGGAGTTGAGTGTTGAATTTTGAAGGGGTGTTGTGCACAGTGTAATGTGGTGGGGTGGGGGGTAGTGGTTGTGTGTTGTGTTGGTTATGTTAGGGGTGGGTATGGTGTGTGTGTTGGGTGTGAGGGTTAATGGTTGGGTGGGGTGGTGGGTTGGGTGAGTTATGTGATTTGGTAGATGAGTTGGGTGTGAGGTTGTATGAATTAGTTTGGGTGTTGGTGGGTGGTGGGTGAGTGTTGTAGATAAGGGAAGTATTATGTGTGTGGTGTTGGTGAGTGATGGTGGAGTTTGATGTTGTGTGGTAGGTATGGGTGAGTGGGGTGTGGGGTGTTTGTGTTGGTGTGAGTGATAATGGTGTGTGTTGAGTTGTTGTGTGAATTTGAAAGTGTGGGTTGGGGTTGTTTTGTTTGGTTGAGTGTGAATATGTATGAGGGAGGTGCTTGGTGGTTGTGGGTGGTTTGGGTTGTGTTTGGTGGGGTGGAGTGGGTGTGTGGGATTAGTGGTGGGTGTTTGTAGGTAGTTGGTGGTGGTAGTTGTGGGTGTGTGTGGTTG
The DNA here is from genome assembly GCA_944989445.1 of Ampullaceana balthica. Classification (NCBI taxonomy): domain Eukaryota; kingdom Metazoa; phylum Mollusca; class Gastropoda; family Lymnaeidae; genus Ampullaceana; species Ampullaceana balthica. Next base: position 1,892 of record CALYLW010002590.1, read on the forward strand.
GTTTGAGATTGTGGTTGGGTGTGGGGGTGGTTGGTGGGATTGGTGTGTTGTGTTGTGTGGGATGTTGTGGTGTGTGTGTGTGGGTGATGGGGGTTGGTGGTGGTTGGGTTGGGGTGGGGTGGTTGTATTGTGGTGTTGGGTTGGTGGGTGGGGGGGGTGTGGGGTTGGTGGTGGTGGGGGGTTGGGTGGGGGTGTGTTGGTGTGTGTGGGGGGGTGTGTGGGGTTGTGTGTGTGTGTTGGGGTGTTTTGGTGTGGTTGGGGGGGTGGTGGGGGGGTGGTGGGGGTGTGGGTTTTGGTGGTGTGTTGGTGGGTTGTGTGGGGGTGTGGGGGTTGTGTGGTGGGGTTGTGTGTGGGGGGTTTGGGGTGGTGGGGTGTTTTGGTGTGGTGGGGGGGTGGGGTTGGTGTGTGGTGGGTGGGTGTGTTTTGGGGGGTTGTGTTGGGGGGGGTGGGTGGGGTTGGTTGGGGGTTGGTGGGGGTTGGTGTGGGGTGGGGTTGGGGTGTGTGGGGTGTGGGTGGGTGTGGGGGGTGGGTGTGTGTGGGGGGTGGGGTGGGGGTGGGGTGGGGTGGGTGTGGGGGGGGGGTGTGGGGGGGTGTGGGGGGGTGGGGGGGGTGGGGGTGGGGGGGGGTGGGGGGGGTGGGGGGTGTGGGGTGGGGGTGTGGGGGGGGGGTGGGGGGTGGGGGGTGGGTGGGGGGGTGGGGGGGGGTGGGGGGTGGTGTGGGGGGGGTGGGGTGGGGGGGTGTGGTGGGTGTGGGGGGGTGTGGGTGGGGGGTGGGGGTGGGGGGGTGGGGGTGGGGGTGGGGGGGTGGGTGGGGTGGGGTGGTGGGGTGGGGGGGTGGGGGGGGTGTGGGGGGTTGTGGGGGGTGTTGTGGTGGGGGGTGTGGTGTTTTGCTAAATGGGTGGTGTATTATGGAAGTAGGGGTGAATGTGGGTTTTGGATTTTGGTTATGGGAGTTGTTTTAGGAGACGATTGGTTTTGAGGTGTTGGGTAGTGTGGTATATTTTTGGGGGAAGGTGTGGGTTGTAGGGAGGTTGAGAAGTTAAAGGTTTTGTGAGGTTGAGTGGTGTGGGATTGGTTGTGGAGGGTGTGGGGTAGGGTAGGGGTGGTGGGAGTGTGTGTGGGGATGGGGTATGGGGAGGTGATGTGAGGTAGAGTGTTAGTGAGTTGATAGGGGTGGGTAGGGAGAGAGAAGGATGTTGTTGAAGGGTGGTGTAATGGTTGTAGGTGAAGTTGTAGTAGGTGGGTGTGTTGGGGTGGATGTTTTGTAAGTAGTGGAGTGGAGGGTAGTGGTGGTGATGGTTATTAGAGTGAGGGGGGGTAATTGGTTTTAAAGGTGGGAAAAGAAGGGTAGGTTGGATTTAATAGTATATGGGGGGTTAGGACTTCGGTATTGTGGGGTGATAGGATGGGGTGGAGGGTGAGTTGATGGGTATTGAAGGGGGGTATGGGGGGTTAATGTTTTATGATGTGAGGTGTGGATGTTGGGTTTTGGTTTGTGGTTTTATTTTTGGGTGATAGTTGTTTTTTTTTTTGTTAAGGGGTGGTGGGGGTATATTAGGGAATGGGGGAATTGGTGTTAGGGAGGATTGGGGGATGTGGGATGTTATAAGGAGGTTGATTGAAGTGGGGGTGTGAAGGGTGTGGGGTGGGGAATTGAAATGAGTAGGGTTTTGGGGTGGGGTTTGGGGTGGGGTGTTATTGAGGGTGTGGGGTTGGTTGTTTGGTAGGGTTTTGGGAGGAGTGTGGGTTATTGGTTTTGTTGTTAGGGTGGGGGGGGTTGGAAGGGGGTTTTTTTTTTTTGGTTAGGTTTTAGGATTGTTGGAGGGGTATAGGTATAATATGGAGTATATGGGGGGGTTTGGTGATGTGTTTGTGGGTAGTGTGATGTGTAGGGAGTGGGATGGTTAGTTGGGTTGGGGGATATGTATGTAGTTATTTTATGTGGTTGAGAATATGGTTTGGTTAGGGGTGTTTGGGTTTTTATTTGGTGTATAATGTGAGGTTGGATGGTTGGTGTGGTGGGGGTTGGAAATTCGGGGTGGTGATAAGGATTGGTTGATAGGGTTGGTGTGAGGGGGGTTTGATTTGGGGTGTTTGTAGAGGGTAGGGGGTGTATTTGTTTGGATGGGATAATTGGGGTTGATTAAAGGTAGTAAAGGAAGTATGTATTATAGTGGGTGGTGGGAGTTGGATTGGGTGGGATTTGCATGGGGAGAAAAGGGAAGGATATGAATTTAGAGTTTATGGGGTGTTAGGAAGGGTTTTGGTGAGGTTTTGTTTGAAGTTGAAGGTTTGAGTTTTTTTATTTTTGTTGGTTTATGGGTTGATTTGAGGGGGAAAAAATTGGGATATGAGGGTTGGAATTTTGTTTGAGGGCGGTGTGGGAAAAAAGTTTGTGGAGTGGGGATGGTTGGGGATTTGTTGGTTGTTTTTTTTTTGGAGGGTTGTGGAGGGATGTTTGGTTGTGAAGGGGTTTTTGTTAGTGGGGTTTGGGGTTGGTTGTTATGTTAATGTGTTCGGTTGGGGTTTTTTTGTGGTGTTATGTGTAAAATGTTGCCCGTGAATGTCCATACAGTACGTCATGCTCCACAGGGTGGGGGGGGAGGGTGAAGAAAGTATGACAGTTTGTGACAGGGGGGAGGGAAGTCCGGCCATGTGTGACGTCACGGTGTTTTATATTAAATTGTAATTATTTTGTTAAACAAAAAAACACAATTTTTGATCGAAAAGGGGGGGGGTCCGAGATTTGTGACAGTTTGTGACAGGGGGGAGGGAGGGGTTTAAAAATGGTCGAAAATAGCGTGACGTACTTTATGGACGGCCCGTGAATATAACTATAACAATCTATAGCTTAGATTTCAATTTGTCGAGATTACCAATGATCACAATGTAGGTAGAGGTTGGGTAACTTCAAACAATCTCCCTCCCACCAGAAAAACAAAACAAAACAAACTTACAGGATACAGGGCAGGTATATCCACAGGATAGACTAAAGCTTCAATAAGGCTGTGATCGATCCCATTCCCACTGGCTTGTTCTTCTCTGTTACTGTAGGAGCCACATAACACTGAGAGGAACTTCGAGAGGCCTGAGTCTAATGCAGATGTGTTTCTTAAATTATCCTCATTATTTCCACACATTTTGTGTAGATTAAATATAAATACAGACCCAAATTATAACAAGGAATTTAATGACAAAGAGTATGCGTTCATAAAGTACGTCACGCTATTTTTGACCATTTTAACTCCCCCTCCCCCTGTCACAAACTGTCACAAATCTCGGAACCCCCCTCCCCAGGGCCCTCTTAACGCATAGGCCCGTTGGGCATTTGCCCGGGGGCCCACGAGCATAGGGGCCCTATGGTAATATGTTTATTTATATATATTATGTATATTTATTTTTTTATTCCTGCGGGGGAGGGGCCAAAAACTATAAAACTATTTCTTTGCCCGGGGGCCAAAACTGGAGTAAAGACGGGGCCCTGCCCCTCCCCGCTAAAGTACGTCAAACTTTTGAAGACATTTTTTTTAAATTAACAAAATAATTAAAATTTAATATAAAATACCGTGACGTCACACATGGCCGGTCCCCCCTCCCCCCCCCTGTCACAAACTGTCACACTTTCTTACACCCCCTCCCGCCTCTGGAGCGTGACATGCTTTATGGACGGCCCCTAGCCTATATGAAGCGGGAAAAAAATTAGAATACATCCCTTAAAACGTTAAAAAAAATATTTGTTATAGAGAATGTGCATTTTTAAAAACAAAATGTTGGACTAAAAATAAAAATAAAAAAAGGTTTACTTGGGATAAATCCGTAAAAACAATGTCAAAATAAAGTTGGCCCCCCATTTTCCAATTTTTAAAAACGCTGAAAAAGTATAATGGATGGCAGCTGGTCCGATGTCATGGAATGAAGCAACAGTAAAAAAATTTAAAAGGATAAATAGATTTTAAAACAAATTATCAACATGAATTTATTTGTTTTCACATAGAAAAAAATATCTGAATTACCAGAACGAATACATTTGGAATGGAGTCTAATGGCGTCTGTGTTCTAGTAGTGGCGAAACTGTTCTATAGCTAAAACTGTTCAATATAATTTAAAACCAAAATGATTCAGGCACTCACACAGATTTCGATCTTCTTTTAATAAATCAGAATAGCCTCGAAGAGACTGGTTAGGTATTAGATTTAAAGGCATAAGACTTTTATATAGGAACTTTACATCAAGACAACTAACACCAAGACACAAAACATTATCAGAAATAAATGAGATAATAATTGTTTGAACATCTTATAGTCGAATGAATTGCTGACATCGCTGACATAACCATACTTTACTGATGAAATCATCACAGAGGCCTCACTAGGGGGATGCGGTGGGAGCGGACCGCACCGGGTGACACCATCACAAAGGGTGACGCCAAAACGTTAAATTATGTATGTTTCAGTTCATTGGCACTGGCAGAGTCGGAGGAGGTCTATGGGGTAAGTCGTGACGGGGTCACACCATGAGCCACCGCATTGAGTGACGCCAACACTGGTGACGCCTCTATGGGGTAAGTCGTGACGGGGGTAACACCATGAGCTACCGCATTGAGTGACGCCAACACTAGTGTCGCCTCTATGGGGTAAGTCGTGACGGGGTGACACCATGAGCTACCGCATTGAGTGACGCCAACACCGGTGACGCCTCTATGGGGTAAGTCGTGACGGGGGTAACACCATGAGCTACCGCATTGAGTGACGCCAACACCGGTGACGCCTCTATGGGGTAAGTCGTGACGGGAGTGACACCATGAGCTACCGCATTGAGTGACGCCAACACCGGTGACGCCTCTATGGGGTAAGTCGTGACGGGGTGACACCATGAGCTACCGCATTGAGTGACGCCAACACCGGTGACGCCTCTATGGGGTAAGTCGTGACGGGGGTAACACCATGAGCTACCGCATTGAGTGACGCCAACACCGGTGACGCCTCTATGGGGTAAGTCGTGACGGGAGTGACACCATGAGCTACCGCATTGAGTGACGCCAACACCGGTGACGCCTCTATGGGGTAAGTCGTGACGGGGTGACACCATGAGCTACCGCATTGAGTGACGCCAACACCGGTGACGCCTCTATGGGGTAAGTCGTGACGGGGGTAACACCATGAGCTACCGCATTGAGTAACGCCAACACTAGTGACGCCTCACCATCTCCATTCCTTTTATTTCACGCATCACAACTGCTTTAACACTCTATTTTTATCCTTATCTCTAAAGAAGTAAAAAAAAATATAAAAAAAAGAAATATCTCGTCCATTTGTCAAAGTTTTGTTTAATCTAGGAGTGTTTTGGCCGAGTTAGATATAGTTTTTGAATCGTACTTGCATGCTATTTTAGAAACCCCAATTTTAAAATAAATTTAAAAATTCAATTATTATTATGCTTCCAAATAAAAAAAATTGTACCTGACACAGCTTCTAGATCTGCCGCAGATGTGCTCACGCAGAGAACTAACACGGCAAACACCAAGATTAGTTGCGACATAACGAGAGATATGTTGGTAACAAAACAATACAACAAAACCCTGTAATGAAATGTTTAAGCACACAACTAGATAATGACACCAATAGATTGGTCTAAGTGGAATTTCAGCTGTCATGCAACAAAAAGAAGTCTTTATAACAATCTGCAACTTAATTATATTCATATATTCGCAACCATTTCACATTTACATTGCCCTGAATTATTCATATCCGTTGCCAGTCTAATCAAATGTTTTGTTGTAGAAATCAACTTTTGCAACATAGCGGAATAAAGAAGGAATGTCGCGCGTGGCCCACGCGGCGTGGGGTCAGGTGACTTCATTCATCCTATAACATATGCTGCCATAACAGGTAGCCAAGAAATTAACACTCGTCTGCAGAGGGAGTTGGTGGCGGGAAACAATTTGTCTCCATTTTTGTCTGACTTTTAATATTCTGAAAGAAACTCCGTGAAGAAATTTCAAACCTAATCTAAAACATCTCCAATACATGCCATTAATAACTGTATGTATACTCATGTATGTATGTATGTACGTATTTCCATCTAAAACATCTCCAATACATGCCATTAATAACTGTATGTATACTCATGTATGTATGTATGTACGTATTTCCATCTAAAACATCTCCAATACATGCCATTAATAACTGTATGTATACTCATGTATGTATGTATGTACGTATTTCCATCTAAAACATCTCCAATACATGCCATTAATAACTGTATGTATACTCATGTATGTATGTATGTACGTATTTCCATCTAAAACATCTCCAATACATGCCATTAATAACTGTATGTATACTCATGTATGTATGTATGTACGTATTTCCATCTAAAACATCTCCAATACATGCCATTAATAACTGTATGTATACTCATGTATGTATGTATGTACGTATTTCCATCTAAAACATCTCCAATACATGCCATTAATAACTGTATGTATACTCATGTATGTATGTATGTACGTATTTCCATCTAAAACATCTCCAATACATGCCATTAATAACTGTATGTATACTCATGTATGTATGTATGTACGTATTTCCATCTAAAACATCTCCAATACATGCCATTAATAACTGTATGTATACTCATGTATGTATGTATGTACGTATTTCCATCTAAAACATCTCCAATACATGCCATTAATAACTGTATGTATACTCATGTATGTATGTATGTACGTATTTCCATCTAAAACATCTCCAATACATGCCATTAATAACTGTATGTATACTCATGTATGTATGTATGTACGTATTTCCATCTAAAACATCTCCAATACATGCCATTAATAACTGTATGTATACTCATGTATGTATGTATGTACGTATTTCCATCTAAAACATCTCCAATACATGCCATTAATAACTGTATGTATACTCATGTATGTATGTATGTACGTATTTCCATCTAAAACATCTCCAATACATGCCATTAATAACTGTATGTATACTCATGTATGTATGTATGTACGTATTTCCATCTAAAACATCTCCAATACATGCCATTAATAACTGTATGTATACTCATGTATGTATGTATGTACGTATTTCCATCTAAAACATCTCCAATACATGCCATTAATAACTGTATGTATACTCATGTATGTATGTATGTACGTATTTCCATCTAAAACATCTCCAATACATGCCATTAATAACTGTATGTATACTCATGTATGTATGTATGTACGTATTTCCATCTAAAACATCTCCAATACATGCCATTAATAACTGTATGTATACTCATGTATGTATGTATGTACGTATTTCCATCTAAAACATCTCCAATACATGCCATTAATAACTGTATGTATACTCATGTATGTATGTATGTACGTATTTCCATCTAAAACATCTCCAATACATGCCATTAATAACTGTATGTATACTCATGTATGTATGTATGTACGTATTTCCATCTAAAACATCTCCAATACATGCCATTAATAACTGTATGTATACTCATGTATGTATGTATGTACGTATTTCCATCTAAAACATCTCCAATACATGCCATTAATAACTGTATGTATACTCATGTATGTATGTATGTACGTATTTCCATCTAAAACATCTCCAATACATGCCATTAATAACTGTATGTATACTCATGTATGTATGTATGTACGTATTTCCATCTAAAACATCTCCAATACATGCCATTAATAACTGTATGTATACTCATGTATGTATGTATGTACGTATTTCCATCTAAAACATCTCCAATACATGCCATTAATAACTGTATGTATACTCATGTATGTATGTATGTACGTATTTCCATCTAAAACATCTCCAATACATGCCATTAATAACTGTATGTATACTCATGTATGTATGTATGTACGTATTTCCATCTAAAACATCTCCAATACATGCCATTAATAACTGTATGTATACTCATGTATGTATGTATGTACGTATTTCCATCTAAAACATCTCCAATACATGCCATTAATAACTGTATGTATCTATTGACTGCTATTTCAATGGGGATTTTAAAATACTTATTTCCTAACATTATAAGTAATTTAAAACAGTATTAAGGACGGGGAGGGGGGAATCGATAGTAAATTTAAAACATTAAATATGAAGTAAAAACAATTATACATGTATATATACTCATGCAGGGGCGGATTAAGACTGCACGGGGCCCCTGGCTGCAATTCAAACTGGGGCCCTATCCAGCCAGCGTCCCTTTAAATAAAATGATTGCTAGCAGCTAATATAAGACTGTAACTTGTAACTAAATAATACATCGGTTCCTTTAACATACTTTGTCTGTACTACGGGATCGGCCTTCCCAGCCAAAGATTATTCATGAAAAAATGGAATACGAAGAAATAACTGTTTGCCGGTATCCTAATATTGAGTGTAAAAATACAATTTAAAAAAAAATTGTGCCCACGCCGGGAATCGATCGCTTGACCGCTTGCACAGCAGGGCGACTTTCTACCTCAAGACCACACAAGCCTTATGAAAAAAGTGAAGTTTAAAAATATAAACAATAATCTTTAATATTTTCTTTTAGTGATCCTATAAAATCTGTTTTTTTTAAAAATTAATTTATTTAACTTATAATATTTTCAGGAATTCATGCAAACATGTGTCCATCTTTCTTATAAAATATACTACATTTGGGGGCCCTAAATCATCGGGGGCCCTAAATCATCGGGGGCCCTAAATCATCGGGGGCCCTAAATCATCGGGGGCCCTAAATCATCGGGGGCCCCTGGCTTTAGCCCGTTCAGCCCCCCCCCCTTAATCCGCCATAGTACTCATGTATGTATGTACGTATTTAAACCAGTATTGGGGGCGGGGAGGGGGAATCGATAGTAAATTTAAAACATTAAATATTAAGTAAAAACAATTATACATGTATATATACTCATTTATGTATGTAATGTACGTATTTAAGTATATACGTATGCACGTATATACGTATGTACTTATATGTATGTACGTATGTATGTACTTATGGACAACTTGCTCTGATAAAATATTATCCTTTAGATTATATATATATATCGGTACTATCTATCTGGGGCATTAGTTAGTTGCTCACGTAAAATTCAGGGAGAGGTGCATTGTATTGACTGTATATCAATATACAACCTTTGAAATCATTTCTAGGAATTGTGAAGCAACAGAACAGTTGGTAACAAATGAATTACTTTGTGTGCATTGTTGACTCACGTGACAATTTCTAGCCGACTACGTCCGTTTATTCACGAGTCTCTAATTGTAATTAATTTTATTTTTCATATACTGAAGTATGCTTTGTGATAATGGGCTAGGGCAGGGCGGCAGGGGTCGGGAAACTTTTTGTCTGAGAGAGCCATAAACACTACATATTTTGAAAAGTAATTCCGTGAGAGCCATACATTATGTTTAAAACTAACAAATCAAGTAAACGTTTGCATTTTGTGTAATTTCAACACTAAAAATACAATAATTATGTCTCTGAATTCTTTTGAATAAAATTGTTATGCTATTTTTTATATGCAATTAATATGTAGATCAAAGAAGTCTGAATAAACTTTTTAAAAAAATAATCGTACATTTTTCTGAGAGCCATATGTAGCCATGAATAGAGCCACATCTGGCTCGCGAGCCATGGTTCACCGACCCCTGGGCTAGGGTGATGTAAAATACGTGGGCTCATCTCTTCTATACACAGCTGCTGATACGTGAGGGTAAAGTTTTTTTGTGCTACATTTTAATCGCAAACCCAAATCCCCTGTTTGAATATTTAACATAATGACTAAGCTGTTGCGCAATGGCCAACCGTTTTGCCTACACTCATTATTCTTGAAGTTGTTCTTTTAAAAAAAAATCAATATGGACTTTAGTGATACATTATTCAGCCAACTTCGGGAGAAAGTGTTGGATTCTCTCCCTGTCGATGACATATGTTGTGACCATACACTAGTGCAGTTCTTCTCAAAGTGGTGGTTCATGGACCGGTGCCGGTCCGTGGGCCATCTGCCGCCGGTCCGCAGAAGTTATCTAGAAAGGACATAAAAATCTAATTGTGATCCTCCATTACCAACCATTAATACTAACCCTTTAGAATATGTCGATTTTTTTCGACTATAAGCATATAAAATGAAACAAATCAAATAGGGCTGTTATCGATTAATTTAAATTTAATCGTTAACTTTTGAAAAATTATCGATTAATTAATATTGAACTAAATATTTTGAACTAAATTTTATGACAATGTGTTGATACTTGATTGGATGTTTGTGCTGAAGGTGGGGCGTCAGCGATGTATTTGATCCTTTAAAAGAGATTGTTTATGGCAGTTAACACAGTAAACTTTTTCACCATCTTCGACTTTGCCATCCGCAGTTAGCTTAAAAATAAAATTTTTGCTCAACTTTCTAGTTATATGTTTAAATTTTACTGCGCTGATGCTGTCAGCCATTTTTTAGTTGACGTCTGCCGGTCCACATAAAGTAATAAAAAAAATTATAATATTTTGCGGGAGAAGTTTGTACGTAAAGAAAACATATAAATTATTATTAATTATTAATAATTAATTATTTATTAATAAAATTATAAAAATATTATAAATATTTTCTTTAATTTCAATCGAATTTTATCGATTAAAATAATTTTAATCGATAAAAAGTTTTAACGATTAATCGAGAAATTAATCGTTAATTTCCGCAGCCCTAAAATAAAACAAAATAAATTACATTTCGCTACAACGTCAGTACAGGTAAAATGGTGCAACGGTCCCTGGAGCAATGGAAAAATTCCTGCCGGTCCGCCATACTAAAACGTTTGAGAAGCACTGCACTAGAGCACTGATGGCGAACCTTCTTGGGGCTGCGTGCCCAAAATTCAAACCAAAACCCACTTATTTATAGCAAAGTCCCAACGCTCCAATGAAACCCTAAAATGGGGATTTGCCATAGCTGGTTTGATTAAGGAAGTAATATTTTAGTCGCGTGCCGGCTGATGAGATTCTACGTGCCGACAGTGGCGTAACTAGTTTACATGTATTTCTTGATATGTCTGATAAAACATGTCATCTCAAGCATTTCATCTGCAAACATATCAGTTGTAACGTTCCAGCCTTAACATGTCCTCTGCAACGTGTAACACATTATAAGTAACAAAACAGGTTTTTTCCCAAACATTTGTAACATGTTAGGGGCCCGTCCATAAAGTACGCCACGCTATTTTTGACCATTTTAACTCCCCCCCTCCAGCCTGTCACAAAATGTCACAAATCTCGGACCCCCCCCCCTAAAGTACGTCACACTTTCCATCAAAAATTTTGTTTTTTTAATTAACAAAACAATTAAAATTTAATACAAAACACCGTGACATCACACATGCCCGGAACCCCCCTCCCCCATGTCACAAACTGTCACACTTTCTTACACCCTCTCCCCCCTCTGGAGCGTGACGCACTTTATGGACGGCCCCTTATTGGATATTTAAAAAAATATAACTTAAAAAACATAGATTGCGAATATCATTTAAAGCGGATAAAACATAGCACAGCATTGTTATGTAAGTGGCCGTCCATAAATGACGTCACGCGATTTTGGCCGATTTTTCACCCCCCCTCCCCCCTCGTCACAAAAAGTTAGACTTCCCTCCAAAATGACGTCACAGAGCTTTGAACACCCCCCCCCTAATAAAAGCCGTATTTACTATTTGATTCTTCTTTATTTTGAAATTATTATTTACGTTTGTATTTAGTGTAAGGCTGCACGCTTATATCGTAACACGCGTGAAGCCATGTGAAACGTCATTAGATAAATTGTCAGCAAACAAATATTTAGTGAAACTTTTTATTTACAGTTGGGCGAATTTGATGTGACGTCACAATCCCCCCCCCTCGTCACACATCGTCACAAATGTGTGACTCTTCCCCCCCCCCAGGTGCGTGACGTCATTTATGGACGGTCCTTAAAATGTAATTTAAAACATTTTTAAACACTAGACGCCCCGCGGCGTTGCATACGCCGCAGACTTGCTCATGGAGAGTGCAAATAAAGTGGAGGAAGAACGGACACAAACAACTGCACAGAAGAAATCAAAACAACGCGAGTGAACGTCGGTTGGGGGGGGGGAACTGTCAACCCATTGTTGGTTTCTAGACGTTTGCAGGCGAAATTCGGTACACCCCTAACTTCTACGAAGTCGGCTAAAACGATAATCGGTTTAAAATCGGAGTTACATATCGATAATCGGTTATCCAAAAAAAACAAAAAAACAAACAAAAAACACAAAAAAAAACAAAAAAAAACACGCAATTAACAACCCTAAATATGACTAACCCTCGCTAGGGTCGGCCAATCACAGTTTATGTTTAAGGGATGGTAGTAATATATGGGAGGCGGGTAACAACATCCTTAGTGTGCATGTCTTCACGTTTACTCGCTATTTACTTAGTGCTGCTTTTTGTGTCTGTACTCTCACAAACCAAACCGTTCTTTGCACTGTCTATGATGAGCAAACCTTCGGCGTATGCTACACCGCGGGTCTCTCCAGAGTTCCTTCTTTTCATTCACACACTGTCGTTTGCCCAAACCCACCCCATTTTGACAACTGTGTCTTTCAGGAAGTCTTCACCCGTCACTAAATCATTAGCGGGTCAGCTAGTGTGGCAATACGGGGGTAAAAGAACGGGCACAAACAGACATTTTTAAAAATTAAATAAAAACACAATGTTTTCGCTGGGGCTTGAACCCAGGACCTTCACCTTATAAGGCGGACGTGATAACCAGTACACTACGAATCTCACGTTATTCTGTGAAGGAACAATGCAAGTGAAACGCAAGGACCATTGTTGGTCTCGATACATTGGTCGACCCCAGCGAGGGCCATTCGTCATGCTCGGTTGCACATACATGCGTGGTGTCTCGCATGGTCCCACGAAGAGAATTATATATATAGATTCCGGCCGCTACCCATGATGAACCCTGGCACCATTAACATAACATCTGTAACATTTCATAGTAAAATATCTTGTTGCATTATTTTATTTGTTGATATCACCTGCAACATACCATTTCTAATTGATTAACTGTTATAGAATCTTTTAAATATCAACTCAAATATACTGAGTTTTTAAAAATCGATCCACTGAAAAAGTAAATGATGTAGTCTATGTCCTACTTTGGAATGCGGTCTGTGCCTCTGTTTGCTTCACCACAAGAGCGCGTTTTGATATCGAGGTTAATGGATACATTTGTTTTCTTGATGGCGTCATTAAACTTGGTGATTTAAGAAAATCTATGAAGGTCTATTTGTAAGCAGAATATAATTGACTGATTAGCGAACAGATTAACAGGGCTCATGGGAACAGAACGCCTTATGAACTTTAAAGTTTAGATGGGGGATTAATTAATACAATAGGAATCAGAGGCGTCACTAGGGTTGGTGTCACCCGGGGCGGTAGCTCATGGTGTCACCCCTTCACGACTGAAGGGGCCGTCTATAAATGACGTCACGCGAGGTTGCCGATTTTTACCCCACCCTCATACTTTGTCACAAAAACTTAGACCCCACCCCTTTTTTACGATATGACGTCACAAAGCTTTGACAACCCTCCCCCTAAGCAGTATTTTCTCAATAAAAATTAGCATGTTGCAAATTATTTTTTGTCATTTAAACATGTATTTAGGGTAAGTCTGCACTGTAATATCGTAACACGCGTGGAGTCATTGAAAACGTAATTAAATAAATGGTAAACAATCAAATATTTAAGTGGAACTTTTATTTAAGGTTTCGCGTTTTTGATGTGACGTCACATTTCTTAAACACCCCCTCCTCGTACCACATCATCACAGATGCGTGGACCCCTATGGCGGATTAAAAAAGGGGGGGGGGTTACTGAACGGGCTGAAGGCCCCAATAATTTAAGGGACCCCAAACTTTTTATGAATTATAGTGTATAATAAAGATGCAGGCCATTTTGTTTGTACGAATCCCTGAAAATGCCTTGGACAGTCATACGGCAATGCTGCAAATGAGTAGGAAGTATAACGGAAACCAGGCTATTCTTCGTGAGAAGTGCATTGTAGCTCATTTTGGGCCGTGCACAGCTTATTCCTTTAATTTGGTTTGGAAAAGAGCAGCAGGTTGTCCTACTGTGGTCAGATTTTTTTGAATTCTGCAAAATCTTTAAACCCGACTTGTTGCATCTACTCATTGTTGACAGGTACTTCAAAAACATATGAAATTGATACATGCTAACAAAGCCTTGTCTGACACAAGATGGTCAGCCTGACATTATGCTGTAAGGTCTGTTAATAGCTCATACCATGAGAATATCGCCGCACTGGAAGAATTAGCAACGAATGAAAATCAGCCACGTGACTGCCGACTTGAAGAAGAAGAATTTCTAAAGGAAATTGAACAACTGGAAGTCGCTATTTTACTTGAAATTTGGGAAACAATTTTAGAAATGAAGTCTCTCATTGAGTTTGTTAAAAAAATAGCATTATTAATTTTATTACTATGAAGACAAAGGAAAGGAAAAGTCCGTGGTAAAAACAGTGTAAACAATCTTCAATACTATCAAACAAAAAAGGAAGCGTCAGTTTGATAAAAGGACATCAACAAAACAGTATTCTCCTAAAGGAAAAAAAATCAAGATTGAGGTATTTCTGGTAATCATTGACAAACTTTCTTAAGCCCTACAACATTGGTAAGTGCATATAAATACATCCATGAGAAATTTGGCTTTCTTACAAACCTAACTGAGCTCAGCACTTTCGCCACCCGATGGGCAGCAGCCAAATTAATGGAAGAACATTCAAGTGATTTCGAAGAAAGGGTCGGGTAAATCCGAAGCAACCGTTTCGCCCCCTCAATTTACTAGCAACGCCATCGAGTGGTGCCGGTTTAGGGCCAGGAGCGCCAGTACGGATTAGCAAAAAGTGCCGCAAAGAACGCATTGGACGCCAGCTGTGAGGAAACCTTCCAGTGGGGGTGTGTTAAACAATGTCCATGTTTGAGTGTGTTAAACAATGTCAATGTTTGAGTGTGTTAAACAATGTCCATGTTTGAGTGTGTTAAACAATGTCCATGTTTGAGTGTGTTAAACAATGTCCATGTTTGAGTGTGTTAAACAATGTCCATGTTTGAGTGTATTAAACAATATCTATGTGTGAGTGTGTTTAAAATGCAAATGTTTGAGTGTGTTAAAAATGCCAATGTTTGAGTGTGTTAAACCAGTGCTTCTCAAAGTGGTGGTCCGCGGACTGGCGCCGGTCCGTGGGCCATGCACCACCGGTCCGCAGAAGTTATCAGAAGGACCGAAAAATCTCATTATAATCCCCCATTTTCATCCATTAATTTTAACCATTTAGAATATGTCCATTTTTCAGTAATAACAACAAAAAAATGAAACAAATAAAATAAAATAAATTACATTTCACTACCACGTCAGTACAGGCAAAATAGTGCACCGGTCCCTGGTGCAATGAAAAACATTCCTGCCGGTCCGGCATACTAATAAGTTTGAGAAGCACTGTGTTAAATAATGTCCCATCTAAGGTTCGTTGGTCCGAGTGCAAATTTTAAAAAAAACTCATGTTCAAAGCTGCACATCATCGATTTTAGTGCAATATATTACAAAATTTGCTGCACGGTGATTCCAAAATGCTGCATGGCGTCGGTTAGATAGATATCTGCGCGGCCGCGCAGCTTAAACGGAACATTGGATGTTACAGAAAAGTATATCCTACGTGCCCCACCCCACATTTTTATATAATTGCGGCATTAATTTCTCGTCTTTTATGAACGATCCAGGAGTTGTCGTTCTGTTGATTATAATATTTGTTTAAATTTGAATCTGTAACATCTGATTAAACTATGAAATACTTAAAATTTATACTACTGAGAGACTGAACAAGTAAGTGTTCTTAACAATTAAAGAAAGGTTGACCATTTAAAAAACCACTAAATCTCAAATAAACATTGTTCACAAAGACTTTCACGTGTGTGGCATGTGAATAAATCATTTGTGTTACTGCTCGCATGTTTAAATAAAACAGTAAATGATAAAATTTTGAAATTATTTTATGTAATATCAAAATTTGATGCAATTTATATCGTCTGCTCGCATGAATCAAGTATTTAAAAAAAAATTTCAAATCAAGACAAGTCTTTTATATGAAACAAATAATTATATTTTACTTTTAAACGTTATTTATAAATGAAACAAAATGCTTTGTAGTTGTATCTCCGTATTATTAGTAATCGAGAAATCCATTGATCAAACTAAAATCCATTTTTACAGCATTGGAATGTTTGGATACAGCGCAGACTTGCTATCTTTGGTATCGATTCATCAACACGACCATGTTCACAATGTGGGAATGTTTGGATACAACTCAGAAGTACCATCGTTGGTATCGGTCCTTGATGAAATATGCGATTCTGAAGAAAAAATTTATGGGGTAAAATTAATGTTTATGAATAGTATATTAACATGCTACATTATAAAAAAGTTTTACTTTATAAATCGGTAAAAAATTCAAACTTATTTAGGTGTTTTTACTCCAAAAAATTAACATTTGTAGGCAGGTTTCAAAATACATTTTCATTATATAATTTATGGTGATTGTGAGGTTTTATATGCAACCTTTACGACATATGTTTACATCTTAGTTTCCATCAATGTAAAAAAATGCAAGTGTATACACGGACAATCGCAACTTCATAAAAAATTATTCCAAATAATATAATTACAAATTTAATAAAATATTTCAATGGTTTATTAATAATTTAGCTAAAAATATATTAAGTATAAATCACATTTTGTAAAAACAAATAATGATAATTACGGCAGGTAAAACATTCAAGAACTAAAGTAAACATGAATTTTTAAAAAAAATAATTAATATGAAAAAATGAAAACTTTAAAAAAACTGTATTTGTCTTAAATTTTTTAAATTAAAATATATTAATTACCGGTTGCCGCACTCTCTACTGCTGTAAAGATGTTATGCCAAATGATTAATGTCAGGTTATAGAATGTAACAGACTTGGTTGTTTAAGGAATGCACCTCAGAAAGGTGATAAAAATATATTTCAAGAAAAATAACAATAGATGAGATAATAACAATAAGTGATGAATTTGAGTTTATCTTTTATGAAAAATGAGGAAAATTATTTGATAGAATAGGACGTTGACATGTTAGGTCTAGGACATTGACATTGTTTACAATAGAGCAGTTGTCATTTACAGAAACATATTGGAGAGATACAGCTATAAGTGAGAGGAGATTTGTTTACTGGACAATAATAATCATTTATAATATTTTAATATAAGTTTGGCAAGATCTTGTTTACTTTTCTTTCTGATGTATGTTAGATAAAAAGGTAAGTTTTGGTTTCGCAGCCTTTAATCTCACTGACAATGTGTCTATGGTCACAGCCTTTAATCTCAATGATAATGTGTCTATGGTCACAGCAAGTGTTTCATTGACAACTTATATATTTTGAACATATATTATAAACAGATACTTGTTTAAATTAAAAGAAAAGTATTATTTAACTAGATACTGCCCGCGGCGTAGCATACGCCGCAGATTTGATCATAGATGGTGCAAAGAAAGGAGGAAAAAACGGACACAAACAGCAGCACGTAGAAATGGAGTGAACGACGCATTTTTGTTCTCGAGACATGCGCGGTTAGCTACCTGCCCCCCACCCTGCACCAGGCTTGCTTGCTAACCACAAACTGTGATTGGTTGACCGTTAAGTCTTCGCGCTCTTGCGCTTGTGTGCTTGTCCTAATTTCTGGTGAATTCTATATGTAGACAACACACGTCTTGTGAAGATCGAATATTAAAACGTATCCAAGAACAACTATTTAAAAAACCACAATCCCTTGAATAACTCTTGCTTATACTTTTACCACATGGCTTATGGGGCTTTTAATCTCTTGTGTTGAATGTAAATACTGTTTTAGTAATTTTATTAAACCAACATATTTAACTTGCCTTGATTTAATTTTCGTTTTGTCATTTCACTATCGGTCAACTCTGAGGAATACACACACAAAAAATCGATACAGCTAAACTGAAAAAGCGGTAACACAGTTTCTTGTTACAAAGATATAGCTAAACGTTTAATAGTAAAAAAAAACATTTTATTACAGGGTACATTGTTCATTGTGGTCACAAAATGTTAGGTTTTGAGTTCAAAAGTAAACCTATGATGTGATAACAAAATGTTCTGTTACAAAGATACAAATGAAAGAACTGAGCTTACAATGTGGCCAAATATATTTATTTGTATGTTTCTTTTTTTGTCCTTGCGCGCTTTCAATTAACTTCAACATCGCTAAGTTTTCTTGCTATCTATTTCGATGACATAATGACAAGTATTGCAATGGTTACGGTTACAAATTCTTTTTTTCCAATTGGTGCTTTCAATTTCCCTTTTTATGAAACGAATGAAACCGCTTCACTTTCCATCTTGGGAAATTTAAAATGAATATTTTTTTCAATTGCTCAAGTCGCAACGTGATTTGTGCATTTTCTTTTCAAGATGCGCAATAAAAATTTACGTTGGTGAGACAGGTCATTGCATGAGGATAGCTTATAAATATATGTACAATATTAACAGTCTTATGCGGGTCTCTAAACACTTGAACGTTGTTAATCATGACGGGATTTTAGAAATTGCAGTAAATGTCATGAAATTTAGATATTACAATTACTGCCATTCTATATGCGAGAAATAGGCTCGATAGGATCTATATATTATTTTAATAAATCAATTTGGTATGTCTGATCCGTATGAACTGAAGTTCACAAATTTACGTAACTTAATTCTTTTCCAGTCTTTTTAAATTTTAACTTTTGATACTTCCTTTATCTTCCTCTATGCTATCTTTTTAAGTATTTGTTCCCATCTTACTTCCTTACGTTTCTGTGTATTTGTATCTCTACTAATTTACGGTCATATGGTATAGAATATAGTGGGTTGTTTATTATGTTAATTTTGTTTCAATAATTTTGTTTATTTATTCGTACCAATGAAGCCATTCTCCAAAACAATTACATATGTATATATCCATTTATAAAGCTTTAATTTATTGTTTAAATCACACAATTTATGAGTGCATCATTTCCTTTATAAGGTTTAGACATTTCATCTGCTTTAATGTATTTAAATATTGAAATATAAACACTTCCGTAAGTATAATTATCTACCTTTATCTCGATCATGAGCTTTCTTCCTGGTGGCTATAAAGAAACAATAAAATAAATAGAAGTAAAAAAAAGATTTTTAAAAACCACGTTTTTATAAGCGGACTAAAAAGAAGGAAATAATTTAAAACTTATTAGTTCAAGTACTTCGATTTAATATGACTAAAAACGTGGGGCGGGCGCTTATGAGGTTTAACATATGCGGTTCACTCATTCTCTCACTTATAGATCTCTCTTTTGCCTTCTAAATTAGAAATCTTTAATTTTTATACCAAACACCCATACACACACAGACACGCATACACACACAAACACACACATACACACAAACAAACACACACACACACACACACACATACACACACAGACACACACACAGACACACACACGACACGCACACACACAGACACGCACACAAACACACACACACAGACAGACACACACACAGACACACACACACATACACACACAGACATACACACACAGCCAGACACACACACACAGACACACACACAGATACACACACAGACACACACACAGACACACAAACACAGACATACACACACAGACAAGCACACACACAAACACACACACAAACACACACACACACACATACACACACAGACACACACAGACACACACACAGACACACACACAGACACACACACACAGACACACACACAGACACACACACATACACGCCCACATGCACACACAGTTTTTTCCAACTCAGTACCAAAGTTAATGGTGTATATAGTTATGAATTTCTCTTTAAACTGGTTACATCTCTTTAATTACTGACACTTTTCATTGTTGTTGTTTTTACTTCGAAATTTACTGTTACGTTTTCCCTTAAATTTTTTTCTCCATACAATGAGAGGGAATACCTAACCTAATGTGCTTGTTGGAGGTAATTCTCATGTCAGGTAAGCAACTCTTGACAAAATTTATTGACAAAAGATACAGAATAGGGGCCGTCCATAAAGTACGTCACGCCCCAGATGGGGGGAGGGGGTGTAAGAAAGTGTTTCAGTTTGTGTCAGGGGGGAGGGGGCCCGGCCATGTGTGACGTCACGGTGTTTTATAATAAATTTTAATTTTTTTGTTAATAAAAAAAAGAATTTTTGTTCGAAAGTGTTACGTACTTTAGGGGGGGGGGTCCAAGATTTGTGACAGTTTGTGACAGGGGGGAGGGGGAGTTAAAAATGGTCACAAATAGCGTGACGTACTTTATAAACGGCCCCTATAAGTAACGTCCTGCCTTCTAGTATAGTTTTGAAAATAAATCTCTTTACACCTTGTACTATACGGTTCGTAATCTCGTTTTTTTTTCACCCATCATTTTTTTCTGGATCGTACATGAAGATCTCTTGTAACATTGTCTATCAGAGAAAGTTCTAAATTAACTGTCGATATCAGATAGTATTTCTCTAGCTTGCCTAACCCATTGTTATATAGTCTATTAACATGGTCTATTGGATAGATTTCTCTATTAACTGTGAATATCAGATAGAAATTTCTATAGCTTAATTGCTTAACAGGTATATGTCTAGTCTCCTAACAAAATATATTATCTCCCTTTTGCAGAGTTATGGAACATGCTTTTTTTTGTTTCTCGATATCCGGATGCCATAGTGATATTTTGAAATGTCCTTGTTTTGGGCTTTAAATCCAATTCACGTTAGTTGTTTTATCTGTTTTGATTTTAAAATGTGTCATCATCAATCTCATTCTATTGTTAGCTGCGCTAAGTGTGTTAGGAAAATGAGACATGTTTTGTTAGGTGTGGGTGAGGTAGCATGAATAAAAACGAGTGTTCAAGCCATGAGACAAAATGTGTCTCAGGATAATTGCTTGGTCACATGTCTGCTGCTTGATCTCAGATTTAAAGTCAGCAGACAAACTGTGTCTCACGATAATTCCACGGTCACATGTCTGCTATTTGGTCTTTGATTTAAAGTCAGCAGACAAACTGTGTCCCAGGATAATGGTTTCGTCACATATCTGCTGTTTGGTCTTAGATTTAAAGTCAGCAGACAAACTGTGTCCCAGGATAATGGTTTCGTCACATATCTGCTGTCTGGACTCCATCGTTCATATCCTGGTTGTTTGATGGCTTGGGCTCATATGAAAAAAAATATATTTAAAGAGCGAACTACGAGTCTACGACAACCTTTACCCGCTGATTATTTTTATATAGTGCATGTTTGAATTGTAATATTTTAAAATTTAAATTCATCTGTTAAGACACATTTTCAGAAGATTGACAAACGTGTAACCTAAATTTACGCTAAATATACAACTGTTGAATATGAAATGTTTTAAGTATTAAACATTTAATATTTAAAAGTTAAATGCTGTTGTAAGTAGACCTTGAGCCTATTGCATTGAAAAGTTCATTTAAAAATGCAATTAATTGATGCTTTTCAGCATTTTCATTCTCCACAACTTGCTTCGATGGGACAGAATCAAAAACCTATAGGTCAAAAACATAGTAATTATAAATAATTTGGAAAATACAACGGGACTCGCTAAATCGAACTTCTCTAAGACGAAAACCTCCCTTTATCAAATTAATTGTTAGGTCCCGGTCAAATTCCATAAGACTAATTTTATTTTAGATCTCCTTAAATCGAAGACTTTTGGCTTTCAACCTCCCTCAGTAAAATTTTCCAAGGCGTTTGGGTTATTATTCTAGGGTGACATTTCAGAACGCGTGTTCCGCACAGCCACGAAAATGGACACAAATTCTTTTCATGGTGCATTCCACAAGGGATTAAGTGAATCTGGAAAGTACCAAAAAATGAACAAGACAAGAATAAAGGAGTGACTGGAAAAACGTTAATTCGCGTCCATGAATTGTCCATGAAGCACATTCGTGCTATCGGCGCTTAGATTGAACTGGAAAATCGGTTGAAGGCTGCAATCGTGGTGTACTAAAAAGTCTACTTAACTCAATCTGAAATCATTTTATATGGATGTCACAGTTTCAATCTAATTCTTGGAGAATGGGCGAAATCTTCAGTGGTTGCAGCGACACTCTTTGGAGTTTTGCATCAAATTATGTTTTGTTTGGTGCTTCAACACATGGATGGAAGATATTGAAAACTCATGCAAATATTCTGATAGTAAAGCCTATTTCCGATACACGCTGGGAATACAGGATCGATACTGTTAAAGCTGTTCGTTATCAAACAGCAGCAGTGTACAATGCATTGGTGGAAGTGTCTGAAAATGCCAACGATCCAAATGCAAAGACCGAAGCAACTGGATTGGCGAAACAACTAAAAACACTTCAATTTCTGGTAACTTTAGTCATCTGGTACGATTTATTGTTTCAAATGAATATGATCAGCAAAGTGATGCAATCGAAAGACATGCAATTTGACATTGCAATGTAGCGTATAAAAAGTGCAACCGATTTCATAAAAAATAAAAGAAAATGGATTCGTATCCGCTCAAATTTCGGCCACAGAATTGGCTAAAAAATTAGAGATGGAACCAGATGAAATCATATTTCCAGCTGCCACAATCTTGAGAAGACAGAAAGTGCACAAACAGTTTGACTATGAAAGCATAGATGAATCATTGACAGATTTAAAGGAAAAATATCGAGTGGAATTTTTAATGTTTTGTTAGATCAAGCAGTCATGTCATTGACTGCACGTTTTGAGCAAATGGAACGTTATTTTGGTCTTTTTGGTTTTCTGCACAACTCAAAACAATTGCAGAATTCGACCAAAACGATTTGATGAAATGGTGCATGGATTTGAAATATTGCGCTCAGCGATGCATCTGGTTCAGATATTGATCAGCAGGATTTATGCAGGGAATTGCAAATATTTCCAACGTTGTTTCAGACACTGTTTCGTCTTCTCTTGATGCTTTACGTTTTAATTATGATCATGGTTTGAATACTGCTGTTCTTGATGCTTTACGTTTTAATTATGATCATGGTTTGAATATTGCTGTTCCAAATGTCGCTTTAGCCCCTCGTATAGCATTGACAATTCCGACTACTATTGCATCGGGGTAAAGAAGTTTTTCCAAGTTGAAATAAATATTTAAAAAACTATTTGAGAACGACTTTGACGCAAGACCGCCTGAACAGTCTGGCAATGATATCTATCGAACGAGATATAGTCCAGTCTCTGGATTATTCACAATTTATTGCGGAATTTGCTACCATCAAAGCACGAAAGGTTGATTTTTGTTGAAGGTTTACGACATCTGCACGACCATGATTGTATAACTTTCAGTTATTTGTTGATTTAGATATAAATACAGGTAGTTTTTAAATAATTGTGTAATTTTATTCTTTCCGTATTTATTTTTTATTTTTCTATTACCTTTAGGGCCACCAAATTCACTTTGCCTAGGGCCTCCAATTCCCTAAAGCCGGCCCTGAGTCCAGTGCTAGGCCGCCTCGTGTGTCATCTGGTGGCTCCTTAGCCCTAATCTTACACGAAATTTGCGTCCGCATGTCGAAAACGAGATGAATGGGATCCCTTCAGGAGCAGCGGCGTAGCTAGGAATTTTTAGGGGTTTGGTGGCCGTTAACTTCTTTGTGGGCCCCACATACATGGCGGTAGCGTGATATTTAATGTAAAAAATTGGAACGCTAATTTGGGGGCCTCCTCCCCTCTCATAGCTACGCAACTGTTCAGGAGGGTTTTGTACACGGTCCTTTCTGACCCGACATTTGGACTTGGCAGCCTGTTGTCTATTTGCCTCACAGACAGACAGCTGCACCGTTCCATATCATAGAACGCCAGGGCTGTTTAGATGTATGCCAAAATTAAATAGAAATCTTCTTGCAATAATACTGTTCTTGAAATAATACTGTTCTTGAAATAATACTGTTCTTGCAATAATACTGTTCTTGCAATAATACTGTTCTTGAAATAATACTGTTCTTGAAATAATACTGTTCTTGAAATAATACTGTTCTTGAAATAATACTTTTCTTGAATTACGTCGATCATGATATTGATGGTGATAGAAATTAAACGGAAAAAAATTGTGGGTGAGACTGCAATCAGGCTTTTAAATAAATAATTGTGTATGTCACTAAAATAGGATTATGTATAGGCCTGAAAAGACGTCACAGAGCAACGAACGTTTTGGCAACAAAATAAAAGCATTTCTTAAGGAAGAAATAAAACGAATGAAATGAAATGAGAACTTGGCTTAGGTGTTATCCAAAGCCAGAAAGAGCAACAGCTTTGACATGTCTGAGCCGTCACATCGCAATTACATTACAACGTATGTCAATCATTCCCCTTCACTTTGCACTGTGATTAGTGTTGGTAAGTAAATTGTAAGGACGATTTTCACTGTTCGATCATTCTAACAATAAATAACGTTGTCTCTTGTTGCTAAAAATAATGTTGGTCATTGTTGCTAGAACTAATACTCGCAATTGTTTCTAGAACTAATACTGGCAATTGTTGTTAGAACTGATGCTGGTCATTGTTGCTAGAACTGATACTGGTCATTGTTGCTAGAACTAATACTGGTATTTGTTGCTAGAACTAATTACAGGTCATTGTTGCTAGAACTATTATTGGTCATTGTTGCTAGAAGTAATACTGGTCATTGTTGGTAGGAATATAGAGGGTCATTGGTGCTAGAACTTATGTTGGACTTCGTTGCTAGAACTTATTTTCGCCATTCGTGTTAGAATAAATGTTGGCCATTCGTGATAGAGCTAATGTATGTTCTTGCAACAACTTATGTTGCTTTTCGTGCTGCAACTAACATTCTTCGACATTCATGCGAGAGCTAATGTTGGCCATGGTTGCCAAAAATAATGTTGGCTATTTCAGCTAGAATTTATTTAGGCCATTATTTCAATAAATAATATTCACCAAACGTGAAAGAACTAATATTAGCCATTGTTGCTTGAACTAATCTTGATCATTCCAGCTAGAAAAAATTGTGGTCATTGTTCGCAATTAACACCAAATTTCTTTTTTTAAAGCAATGACTAAACAATAACAGAAACCCTCTACTTCACACTTAGTCGATAGCAAAACAACATCATGTTACGAATAACAACAGTATTTTTTAACAACAGAAATATTTAGAACAACCAAAATATTAATGTAGAACTACAGAAATATTAAGAACAACAGAAACATTTAGAACAACAGAAATATTTGGTTACTGTTTACTACGCAAATTGACAGCATCCAATCAGTCAGTGAAGAATTCTAGAGTTGCTGTTCACTCTAGGCTCTAGGTCGCGAAAACCTCAAGAAATTAACCTCGGCTTTCCCCTCATGTACGAAGAGCCTCTTGACTTTCCTCATCACAATTAGCGTCTAAATAACCCAGCGCGTTCTGGTGCGCACCATATCTCAGCGCGCACTCTCCGTAAAACAAACATTGAAGAATACAATCTGCAACATCAGATCACAGCAGCAGTAAAATCTTTCTGTCCTTTTAGTAACAGACATTATTTTGGTTAAAATATTCGTTTGTTGTCTTTAATTAATACAATCCATGAAAATACAATTACCCTACCTTTTTCTCACTGCATTTTATTTTTTTAAAATTTTTTTTTATGAAATCATTCTTTTAATTTGTCTGCAGAGGAACTCGTGCAACTGATGAACATTCTCCACAAAGATGGCCCTTTATCCTATGAACGAATAGATGAGTTAGCATCTGAATGAAATGTTCAGGAAAGGACCATCCGAGCCTGGATAACTAGTCTCAGAGGTGATCTCAAACATCTTTAGTATGGCATCAACAAAAGAAAATAAGATTGTCTTAGTCTCTAGAGAATTGATGGGAATATTATGGTGTCTATTAATTGAATACATTATTTATTATCCGAAGTGATTAGAATTTTGTCTAACAAAATATGTGGAATGTTGTTTGTCGGTCAGTGACTGACTAATCGGGTTGGTCAGTTCTCTCAATTTGCCGGATTTGGATTAGGATTAGGATTAGCATTACGGCAGCATGCGCTTAATTTAGTAAGGGGTTTCGGTTAAGATAAGTTTTAGGGCTACATGTGCTATTTGGGGTTAGGGTAAGTGTTATGGTCGGGACTTTTGTCAAAGCAGGATGTGTTCAGGTTAGGATTATGGTTTGGATTAGTGTTAAGCCTGCATGTGCAAGGGATAGGGTTAGGGTCAGGACCAATTTTCCCTTTAAGCTGCACGTCCGCGCGTATATTTCACTGATGCGCCGCGCAGCAGTTTAGAACTACCGGGCAGCTATTTTTGTACAAATATTGCACAAAAAAATGGATGCTATGCTACTTTGCACACGAGTTTTTTACATTGCACATGGACCAACGAACCTTAGAGGGAAGATTGGTCAGGACTATATTTTGTTAATATTGGGCTAAAAGTGTAAATAGTCTGTCTACATCTTTCACTTACACTTTCTTGTATTTATTTAAAACTAGTGTAGCTTTAAATTAAAAATATGTTTTTTCAGATTAATGACACTTAAGGAATTGATACTACTACTACTACTACTACTACAGATTGCTTTTGAACAATTACACGATGGCTGTTGAAAAGATACGCTGTTGAATAGGTGCACTGTTGAATACCTGGACTGTTGGAGTCAATTCATCGAGTATGGGTCTAAACATAGACAAAGGGCAGTAATAAGTCCTAAAGGTCAAACCCCTTTTTACAGAAGCAATCATGCCGGAAGGAGAAGCATTCGAGAAGGTGGAGACCTGTGTCTACCTTAGCGGCATGAGAGATAAGCAAGGTGTGATGGATGCTGATGTTAGATCAATGGATGGAAAGGCAAGGGCACTAACAACTCAAGAACGTCTTAAGGGCACTAACAACTCAAGAACGTCTTAAGGGCACTAAAAACTCAAGAATTGAATTTATTAAGGAAGTCCTTTTTGTTTTCATTGGGTTTTTTTTTCATCACAAGTGTGAGCTAAGTACTTTTCCCTCCAGCACTTCACTTGAATTTTCATGCCGTGATGAACATGTCAATAAACTTTTCCTGGGACTAGACCTAGCGAGGTCAGAATTATGTTTATAAAATATTTTTTTTAGTTTATGTTATTTATAGTAAAATAAACATATTGATTGATATAAGGAATTGCAGTTTTAACATCGAATTTCTTTAGATATACAACACACTATTTTACATATCTTTGGTAGGTATTTTATGTTACAACTATAAGCTTTGGTATATGTTTGCTTTATATTTACATCTTTTGTAGATGTTTGCTTAGCGTATAAAACTTTCGTTGATGTTTGGTTTACATCAGGGGTCGGGAAACCATGGCTCTCGAGCCAGATGTGGCTCTATTGATGGCTGCATCTGGCTCTCAGACAAATGTTCGAGTATTTTAAAAAAGTTTATTCAGACTCCTTTGATCTACATCGTAATTGCATTAAACAAAACAGCATAAAAGTATTATTATAAAGAATTCAAAGACATAATTATTGTACTTATAGTGTTGAAATTATACAAAATGCACGCATCTACTTGAATTTTTAGTGTTTGCTATAAAAATTAAAGATTTATAATTTAGAAGGCAAAAGAGAGATCTGTAAGTGAGAGAATGAATGAACTGCATATGTAAAACCTCCTAAATGCCCGCCCAACGTTTTTAATCATATGAAATGTAAGTCCTTGAAATTATAAGTTTTAAATTATTTTCTTCTTTTTAGTCCAGTTATAAAAAATTTGTTTTTAAACATCTTTTGTAACATCTATTTATTTTATTCTTTTTAGTCTAAGTGTAGGCTATGGTGAGTTTTGTCGCTTCCTTTTGATTATTGATTATTGAAGTATTGAGTATGTTCAATATAATACGCATCAATCGACAAACATTTACAGAACAAAACTGACTGAACTCCCCTTGCAGTAAATAAGGGGATGTGGTCATCGATGGCTGGGGTGAACTGGCACGTGGATGTCAACAATAGCAGACGGATACAGATTCTATATAGAGATAAACTAAAAATGCATTTAATTAAATACGGTACATTCGATCGATCTGAAATTTTAATACAATGCATTGTCATCCAAGATCTATCTGTGATAAAATTGTGAGATCTCTAGGACCATCACAAGTGGTTTAATTTTACATGGCAAATTTGAAAAATTTCGGACAGACAGACAGAAACTAAAGCAAGTTAATAAAAACGTGGTAAAAATTGTGTAACCCGCTCGTAAGCCGACCCCCCCCCCACAACAACGCAAAAAACCAAGTTTTTGACTATAAATCCTTTATATAAGAGACATAAATAAAAGAATTTTCATTATAATACGCATCGCACGACAATCCAAAAATCAAAATTTTAGTTATGTCTCAAATATAAAGGATTTATATTACAAAAAAAACTTCTACAGTCTGCCTGCTAAATTTCAGCTTGATTTGATCACGGGAAAAGGGTTATAAAAACATATTTAATATAGTGCGCACAGCGAGTAAGATTAGCAATTAATAGCATTTACATTTACAGATCGGGAATATATTTTTAAAAAAGTATCGTCAATATAATACACACCTCACAGCGCAACAGGAAAGAATTAAAAATGTCGTTCAATATAAAAATTTACCTCTCGTAATAGTCAACGCGAGATATTAATGACAAAATCATAATGTATTGTACACAGTGCTTAATTACAAACAAAAACAATTCCATCGATATTCTCTTATATTTCTACATTATTGAACATGGTCATGTAAACCTAACATTATGTCAAACACGTACAACATGATTATATTGTTAGGTGGCATAAGTACACTGACAACACAATAATTGAATAAGTGATAAGCTGCTTCACTAACACTTTCCATGTAACTTAGCAGTCCAGAGTCCAGAAATTAGTGGCTGCCTTGCTCTTGGATGTTTGCCGAGAGTCGCGCAAAGACCTGGCACTTGCTGGAGATCATCATTTGTATCCCTAACGCCAGATTGGTGTCCACCAGTCGGGTTTGATATTTGTTCTTGAGATATTTCATTCGTGAAAATGACGCTTCGCACAAATAAGTGCTTCCAAACAGCACTACAGTGTTTCTTGCTATTTCGTGAAGCTTGGGATACTCCACAGCTATTTTCCATGTCTCCAGTAGATCGTTTTTGTGCTCGAATTTCTTTATAAGCTGCGCATTATTTTTTAGTTCGATCAGTTGGACATCCAACGGTGCACTAACCACATGTGGAGAAGCAACGAGTCTAATATTTTCTGAGCTCTTGTCGAAATCCTGAAAACGTTCTGCGAAAGCCAACAACAGCACTTCGAGGACGCCTGAAAAGGATGTAGCCGGATTTCATCTTTTCTTATTTCATGGCTCTCGATTAGAGCAGTGAGTTGCAGGAAATGATAGAGATTGAGCTGTTGGATATGCCTTTGTAGTAGAAGACATTTATCACAGAAATCCTGTACTCTTCTGTACATGAGGCAAACTGTTGTTCCTTTTATTTGTGTAGCTCTATAACAAATGATAAAATTAATCGTTTTCATTAATCGCTTTTACACTGTTATGTTTATTCACTGCTATGTCGAGAATATGTCTGGATTTCTGGTGCAGCTGCCAGCTAAGAGTGATACTTGAACACAGGCCTCTGGGTATTTGTGTGTACTGTAGCTGCTACTGAAGTTGACCGACGGGTTACACGGTTACACAGCGCAAGCACAATGCCGCGAATGAGCGCATCACAGGTTTCGGCGTGCTTCAATATTAGGCTGCTAAACTTCTCTGCCTGCCCTCATTAGCTAAAGCTGCAGCCTAACACCAGAGCGGCAAGAGCTACTTCAATGTCAATGAGCGCTAAACACTGCATAATATTGCATTTACAACTTTACATAATTTATTGCCAAATTGAAAATATTTGACGGCCGCAGGTTATTATAATTTAAACAGATTGCCACGGCCACACATTTTCGTGCCCACGGCCGCAGGTTGCGCACCCCTGATTTAGAGGTACCAGCACTTTTCGAACCCGAACCAACCCGTATCAGAGGAAAGTAGAAACAATTTTCATACGAAGGAGATGACGACGACCCTATTCAGGATCCAAAAGACAAATTCAAAGTAAACTTTTACTTCGCTGTTCTTGACACGGCTAAAACATCGGTTGAAGAAAGATTCATTATGATGCAAAAAATTAGTTCGGTGTTTGGTTTCCTCTATGATGTTCACAGTTTGCAGAATAAAACTAGAAAGGAAGTTATGGAACATTGCTTGAATCTTTAGAAAGCTTTGCAACATGGAGACTCCAAAGATATTGATGCACTTGATCTAAGCAGTGAACTGAAAGCCATTTCAAGATGAGCTGCAAAGTGTACATCGCCACAGGATGTACTAAACTTTATATTGAAAAATAATCTAACAGATAGTGTCCCCAACACTGTTATAGCTCTGCGAATCCTCTTGACACTTACAGTTTCAGTGGCTAGTGGTAAGCGAAGCTTCTCTAAGCTCAAACTGATAAAAACATATTTGGGAACGTCCTTGCTACAAGAAAGACTTGCTGGACTAGCTACAATTGAACATGATATTGCTAGAGACATTGAACAGATGGAACTCGTCTCCACATTTGCTAAAGCAAAAGCTTGAAAAATAAAGTTTTGAAATTACATTACATACGAATATACCGTAATATACGATTATACATGTATATATTCTATTGAATGTAAATACGAATTAAAACAAACGGCAGCATAGCATTCCTCTGTGAAAGTTAATATTAATTAAATAATTACCGTAGTTGCCGTGGGCGCGGGGGGGGGGCGCAGTGCGACAGGTTCGCCTAGGGTGCCAAATACTCTGGCGCCGGCCCTGCGTTCAATGTAATTCGCAACACGACCCTCTAGCACAAAAAATTAAAATGCTACATAGAGATAAATAGAGATAATCTACAAAATTCACTAATTTAATTACAGTACATTCGATCGATCTGAAATTTTTATACATCATCTTTATCATCGGTACGAATCTGCAACCGAAAATTTCATCTCGGTAGCATACGAGGAAGTGGGTTAAAAATCGATCCAAAGTTTTTTCGGAAACCAAGGCCTCAATCAAGCAATCAATCAAGCAGACGCCACGAGCTAATATAAAGGATTTAAAAATAACAGGACAGCGTACACAAAATTTTCGAATATTATTGTTCAGAATATTATTATTTGAAGGCAAGATTTACCGGTATTTTTTATTTATTAATTAAACAGTGGCGAAATCGTGTATATTAAAATTCGTTGTTGAAAACAAAATTTTGTAAAATATTTTATTAAAACATTCACAAAAAAAGAAAGAAAAAAAGTAAATAAGGTAAGTGTGATGTTAAATAATATTTTATATCTTCTGGTAGAGCAGTCGAATCTTGTAGAATGTAGAAAAGGACCATTATGATCTACAATAACAACACCAATATTCAATGTACATGCAGAAATCACCTATGACCCGCTCGTTAGACGACCCCCAACATTTTCCCTTAGATTTTATCCAAAAAACAAGTCGGCTTTAGAACGAGTATATACGGTAGTCTGTTAAGTAGTCGTTTAGAAATAGCTGCCATATCTGCTGACAGAATACGCTACACGTGAGTGAGGCTTTGATTATAAGCTCTAACTTAACGAATTATTTGGTGATTGTTATTGTTCATGTTTTACTCAAATACAGAATTAAAATCCCAAACATCTTGAAGAGTAAAAAATGGGGGTTAGTATAAGTAGTAAGTGTGGATATACGTTATACCCCATATATTGACTTTGACAATTTATATGAATTGAGCTTGACAACAATACCGACTTTCACTATTTGCATGAAATGAGTTATACCAGATATTATTACACCTACTTTAACCATTTATATGCTACGGCGCCCGCTTTTTTACCACGTTTTTATTAACTCGCTTTCGTTGGGCATTGTTTGTTTGTCCAAGATTTTTTCAAATCTGCCAACGTAAAATTGAACCACTTGTGATGGTCCTAGAGATCTGAAAATGTTACCACAGATAGATCTTGGATGACAATGCATTGTATTAAAATTTCGGATCGATCGAATGTACCGTTATTAAATTATTGAACTTTTTAGTTTATCTATAGTCTATATAAAAGCATCTGTACCGTCTGCTTTTGTTGACATCCGTGAGTTCGCCCCGTGACCACATTGTCACATCTGATTAACATAATTTTGTGACGTAAGGTCACGTGTACAAGAGACGCGGGAAGAAAGGAGCATTTCTATTGGTTGAAAGTGTTGGGCGAACAGTGGTGTGTAGACTTCCGACGAGGAAGGTTGTGTGATGAATGAATCAAGATTTCCACGTTATATTACCTCAAATGATTCTTATGTGTACAATATATATGTATATTAAAGTTGTTTTGGATAAACGAATTCTTCAGTGAATTATTGTGCACAAGATTAATTACGGTGAGAACGCCTACATAAAAAGAGTTATAAAGTTATCGTTACATTGGTGCAGAAGTAAAAGTTCTATGTGAACACAGTACAAGAAATTTCAAGAAAGATGTTTCGTGGAAATAAGTATTGGATATTTCCAAAATAGGAAAGTATTCTTTAAAATAAGAAATAATAACAGCTATAGTATTTTTTGAATATTCAAGTTCGTAAGAAGCTGTGAATAAACTTTTGTGGTTCAATGAAAATACAAGAAGATTTCAAAATGGTGGCATAATCGGCACGTGTCCGCAGTGTATAAAACTGGATCAGACTAGTTGGTTCTACGTCACATTCGACGACAGTACAAGCATACTACACAGTACTGGAATCTGGGTCGTGTAGGCTTACTGAACGGTGACACACGGTGAACATATATAGGTCGTGACGTCAACAGGCTCAATGCTAATTGATTCCAGGAAATATTTGTAAACATAACATCGAACCGAGAAGCTATGGACTATTAAATGTGTTGGTGTGAATTATAAATAAAGAAACGGAATTTTTATCCATTCATTGTGTGAAGAGTTTGATTATCGCAATGTTGGATTAATGGAGTGAACTAAATTGTTTAAAAACTACTCGAAAATTGAAATTTTAACCAAGTGACTTTTATTCAAAACGATCGGACCATTTAATATATTTTGTCAATCTGAGGGAGCGTATATATAAAGTATACTAAAGATCCCGTGTGAGGATTCTTTTGATGTCTCATCTTGTCAATAACTAGATTTCATGGTTTAGACGTGTCACTTATTTGAACTTAACATTTTGAATTCAAGATTTTTCATTTGGACGATTTATAACTTTATCAATATATATACATACATTCCTTACCGAATTGCTGGATTCATATTATTCAATCAAACAAAACATGGATTACTACGAAAGATTCACCGCCATAGCTAAAGAGATGGGATTAAAGGGAAAAGAAATGAGAGATTTCATTGAAGAAAAAGTAAATCAACTTTTAGCTAAAGAACAGCGAAGAAAAGCTGAAGAAAAAGAAAATCAAAGAATAGCTGAAGAAAAAGAAAAGCAAAGAAATGCTAAAGAAGAAGAAAAGCTAAGAATAGCTGAAAAAATAGAAAATCAAAGAATTGCTGAAGAAAAAGAAAAGCAAAGAATTGCTAAAGAAGAAGAAAAGCTAAGAATAGCTGAAAAAATAGAAAATCAAAGAATTGCTGAAGAAAAAGAAAAGCAAAGAATTGCTAAAGAAGAAGAAAAGCTAAGAATTGCTAAAAAAAAGAAAATCAAAGAATTGCTGAAGACAAAGAAAAGCTAAGAAAAGCTGAACAGAAAGAAAAAATGGATAAGAGACAAGACATATTTGCAGCAATACAAATTAAAAGTCAAGAAAAAAGGCAAGGTATGAGAAACCAGAGTCTGCCAAACCAAGGCAACAGACAAACTATTTGCTGGTACTGTAACAAGCCAGGACATATGGCTAAGCAGTGTTACCACAATAAAGAAAAACCAAATAGGGTGTCACCTAATGACAGCTCTATCAAAAAGAAAATAGAAGAAAGATCAAGACAAGATCATTTTGAAAACAAAGGTAGACAAGCATGGAAAGAAAAATATAATCATAATTCCAAACATAGAGATTATGATCAAGATAGACAATTGTGGAGAGAAAAATATAATCATAATTCCAGACACAGAGATTATGATCAAGAAAAACAATCATGGAGAGAAAGAAATAATCATAATTCCATAAATAGAGATTATAATGAAAGCAGAAGATCATGGAAAGGCAAATACAATTTTGATTACAGAAAAAGAAATTATGATCAACCATGGAGAAAGAATGAAAAACAAGACATGAATGATAGAAAAATAATAAAGTTAAATCGAGCACAGACAGAAACTAGTGACATTTTAGCCACTATTAAAAATCAAGTATATGATAAAAGAAATGAAGACCATAGTAGCAGAGAAAGAGATGGTACTTGTGAATCTGAAACCATTTGTGTGAAATCATCTGAATTAGGAAGAACAATTGGTTGTGTATTAAGTAAAATCAAAGACACAGATAAAGACAATATTTTTCAGATAAACGTTTCTGACAGTGACTCATCTGGTCGAAATTCTATTGAACTATCAGGAAGCAAAAATGATATCTCAAAAGCTAGGAAACTGATTCAAGATGCTGGAATTGATATTTTGAATGAACATAATCGAAGTCATGGTTGGTGAACTATTGAACATTTAACAGTCTGAAGAAACATTCAAAGCCCATCGATTTGAATTCATACTCGTCAATTGAAGAATGACTATCTTTGAACTAGGCTATGCTATTAGCCGATTACAAATTTGACATTAAATTTGTGAAGGGAAAGGACAATGTGGTTGCAGACATATTAAGTAGAATGACAATAAAAAATGACACTCTGTGAACTCCTAACTGATAAAACCAGAGACTATTAAAAAGGCATTCTGTGAATTACTAAATGATAAAATAATAGACTGTTTTAACATTAGTCTGTGAATTCCTAAAGGATACAAACAGAGACTGTAATTATATCAATATTTTTATTTGTTGAACAATGAACAAGGAACAGTGTTTGAATTCCATTGAATTATTAGTTAATTTTAATAATATTGAGTGTTTAAATATTTTAGTTACACAAAATTACAGATGTGTTAAAATTTATAGTTTCCATTTTTTCAGTACAGGTAGACTGTTGCAGTCCTACAGATTTTTCTCATTTTTCTTATGTTAAGACTGTTGAAGTTCTACAGATTTTTTCTCATTATTTTTTATGTTTAGACTGTTGCAGTCCTACAGATTTTTCTTATTGATTCTATATCCAGAAGTTGTATGTAAGAAAATGAATGTTCATTGATGATAAACATTTGAAATTTGAATATAGATATAGATTGATTTGATTTTATGAAGACCAAAACTGTTGTATTTCATAAAAAAAAATTTGAAGGATGGGGGTGAATGTCACATCTGATTAACATAATTTTGTGACGTAAGGTCACGTGTACAAGAGACGCGGGAAGAAAGGAGCATTTCTATTGGTTGAAAGTGTTGGGCGAACAGTGGTGTGTAGACTTCCGACGAGGAAGGTTGTGTGATGAATGAATCAAGATTTCCACGTTATATTACCTCAAATGATTCTTATGTGTACAATATATATGTATATTAAAGTTGTTTTGGATAAACGAATTCTTCAGTGAATTATTGTGCACAAGATTAATTACGGTGAGAACGCCTACATAAAAAGAGTTATAAAGTTATCGTTACATTGGTGCAGAAGTAAAAGTTCTATGTGAACACAGTACAAGAAATTTCAAGAAAGATGTTTCGTGGAAATAAGTATTGGATATTTCCAAAATAGGAAAGTATTCTTTAAAATAAGAAATAATAACAGCTATAGTATTTTTTGAATATTCAAGTTCGTAAGAAGCTGTGAATAAACTTTTGTGGTTCAATGAAAATACAAGAAGATTTCAAAATGGTGGCATAATCGGCACGTGTCCGCAGTGTATAAAACTGGATCAGACTAGTTGGTTCTACGTCACATTCGACGACAGTACAAGCATACTACACAGTACTGGAATCTGGGTCGTGTAGGCTTACTGAACGGTGACACACGGTGAACATATATAGGTCGTGACGTCAACAGGCTCAATGCTAATTGATTCCAGGAAATATTTGTAAACATAACATCGAACCGAGAAGCTATGGACTATTAAATGTGTTGGTGTGAATTATAAATAAAGAAACGGAATTTTTATCCATTCATTGTGTGAAGAGTTTGATTATCGCAATGTTGGATTAATGGAGTGAACTAAATTGTTTAAAAACTACTCGAAAATTGAAATTTTAACCAAGTGACTTTTATTCAAAACGATCGGACCATTTAATATATTTTGTCAATCTGAGGGAGCGTATATATAAAGTATACTAAAGATCCCGTGTGAGGATTCTTTTGATGTCTCATCTTGTCAATAACTAGATTTCATGGTTTAGACGTGTCACTTATTTGAACTTAACATTTTGAATTCAAGATTTTTCATTTGGACGATTTATAACTTTATCAATATATATACATACATTCCTTACCGAATTGCTGGATTCATATTATTCAATCAAACAAAACATGGATTACTACGAAAGATTCACCGCCATAGCTAAAGAGATGGGATTAAAGGGAAAAGAAATGAGAGATTTCATTGAAGAAAAAGTAAATCAACTTTTAGCTAAAGAACAGCGAAGAAAAGCTGAAGAAAAAGAAAATCAAAGAATAGCTGAAGAAAAAGAAAAGCAAAGAAATGCTAAAGAAGAAGAAAAGCTAAGAATAGCTGAAAAAATAGAAAATCAAAGAATTGCTGAAGAAAAAGAAAAGCAAAGAATTGCTAAAGAAGAAGAAAAGCTAAGAATAGCTGAAAAAATAGAAAATCAAAGAATTGCTGAAGAAAAAGAAAAGCAAAGAATTGCTAAAGAAGAAGAAAAGCTAAGAATTGCTAAAAAAAAGAAAATCAAAGAATTGCTGAAGACAAAGAAAAGCTAAGAAAAGCTGAACAGAAAGAAAAAATGGATAAGAGACAAGACATATTTGCAGCAATACAAATTAAAAGTCAAGAAAAAAGGCAAGGTATGAGAAACCAGAGTCTGCCAAACCAAGGCAACAGACAAACTATTTGCTGGTACTGTAACAAGCCAGGACATATGGCTAAGCAGTGTTACCACAATAAAGAAAAACCAAATAGGGTGTCACCTAATGACAGCTCTATCAAAAAGAAAATAGAAGAAAGATCAAGACAAGATCATTTTGAAAACAAAGGTAGACAAGCATGGAAAGAAAAATATAATCATAATTCCAAACATAGAGATTATGATCAAGATAGACAATTATGGAGAGAAAAATATAATCATAATTCCAGACACAGAGATTATGATCAAGAAAAACAATCATGGAGAGAAAGAAATAATCATAATTCCATAAATAGAGATTATAATGAAAGCAGAAGATCATGGAAAGGCAAATACAATTTTGATTACAGAAAAAGAAATTATGATCAACCATGGAGAAAGAATGAAAAACAAGACATGAATGATAGAAAAATAATAAAGTTAAATCGAGCACAGACAGAAACTAGTGACATTTTAGCCACTATTAAAAATCAAGTATATGATAAAAGAAATGAAGACCATAGTAGCAGAGAAAGAGATGGTACTTGTGAATCTGAAACCATTTGTGTGAAATCATCTGAATTAGGAAGAACAATTGGTTGTGTATTAAGTAAAATCAAAGACACAGATAAAGACAATATTTTTCAGATAAACGTTTCTGACAGTGACTCATCTGGTCGAAATTCTATTGAACTATCAGGAAGCAAAAATGATATCTCAAAAGCTAGGAAACTGATTCAAGATGCTGGAATTGATATTTTGAATGAACATAATCGAAGTCATGGTTGGTGAACTATTGAACATTTAACAGTCTGAAGAAACATTCAAAGCCCATCGATTTGAATTCATACTCGTCAATTGAAGAATGACTATCTTTG
>CALYLW010002590.1:40485-61962 GCA_944989445.1 Ampullaceana balthica
GGTAACATTTGTAATAAAGCGGCTGTCTCTTCTTCCACTTTTGATTCAATATCTGAATGAGCAGAACTACAATATATCAGTTCTAGGGACATCTGTACAAGGGTTCAACATCTACAATATATCATTTCTAGGTACATCTGTACAAGGATTCAACATCGATAGAAGCCATGAATATTTCTTTCTCTTTATCAATATCTTTTTTTTTACTTACAAACTTTTCACTCGTATTATTATTTATATATTTAGACTTGCATACGTAAACAAAAAAGGTTTTCTTTATTTATTTCTTTCATAGCAGAAAGAATGTGTTGTGTTACGTCACAAAATTTGGGAGCCATGGAATTGTTGCGACTTAACCGAGTTTTTATAAATAATGAATTGCGACCTAACGAGATATATCTATATGCATTATAGAAATATAATTATCCAAATTAATCGATTACATTTTTACAGATTAATCAAACTTTTTTTTTAAATCTGTACCAGCCCAAAATAAATAGTTTTATGAATTTTGGATTGCTGTAAATTTATATAAATAAAATTGACTTCTATTAAATTTTATTCTTATTACCCTCTGCCTTGCAAATTAAGTCTTATAATAGCTGTTAGCAATGTTGTTTTTTTTTATATTGACGCTGGCTGGACCAGGCCCCAGTTTGAATTGCAGTCAGGGGCCCCGTGCAGTCTTAATCGGCCCCTGGACCCATCCACATATAAAAACGTTGATAAACTAGAATAAATTCAAGAAAGAGCTGCCAGATTCATTACATGAGAATATTTTAGGATATCCTTGTCCATAACTTTAGAGAATCAAAATAAAATAAACGTTATCTTCTTAACAATTATTTTAGCAGTTAACTGTCTATATTTCCTTAATCAGTTAACTGTCTATATTTCCTTAATCAGTTAACTGTCTATATTTCCTTAATCAGTTAACTGTCTATATTTACTTAATCAGTTAACTGTCTATATTTTCTTAATCAGTTAACTGTCTATATTTTCTTAATCAGTTAACTGTCTATACTTCCTTAATCAGTTAACTGTCTATATTTCCTTAATCAGTTGATTGTCTATATTTCCTTAATCAGTTAACTGTCTATATTTCCTTAATCAGTTAACTGTCTATACTTCCTTAATCAGTTAACTGTCTATATTTCCTTAATCAGTTAACTGTCTATATTTCCTTAATCAGTTAACTTTTTATTTTTCTTTAATCAGTTAACTGTTTATATTTCCTTAATCAGTTAACTGTCTATATTTCCTTAATTAGTTAACTGTCTATATTTCCTTAATCAGTTAACTGTCTATATTTCCTTAATCAGTTAACTGTCTATATTTCCTTAATCAGTTAACTGTCTATACTTCCTAAATTATTTAACTGTCTATATTTCCTTAATCAGTTAACTGTCTATATTTCCTTAATTATTTAACTGTCTATAATTCCTTAATCAGTTAACTGTCTATATTTCCTTAATCAGTTAACTGTCTATATTTCCTTAATCAGTTAACTGTCTATATTTCCTTAATCAGTTAACTGTCTATAATTCCTTAATCAGTTAACTGTCTATATTTCCTTAATCAGTTAACTGTCTATATTTCCTTAATCAGTTAACTGTCTATATTTCCTTAATCAGTTAACTGTCTATATTTCATTAATCAGTTAACTGTCTATATTTCCTTAATCAGTTAACTGTCTATATTTCCTTAATCAGTTAACTGTCTATAATTCCTTAATCAGTTAACTGTCTATATTTCCTTAATCAGTTAACTGTCTATATTTCCTTAATCAGTTAACTGTCTATATTTCCTTAATCAGTTAACTGTCTATATTTCATTAATCAGTTAACTGTCTATATTTCCTTAATCAGTTTCTAGAACCTTGATATTATAAAGTTACATTCAAATAATTATTTTAAGTTAATTTTTGTTAAAACAACACTTTTAGTATTTTTGATTTAAGTCCATGAATTAATTCTATTTTTAAACTTTTCTGACCTTTTACGTTTTACTTTTTAAAAGTTTATTACAATCAATGTTTATAAAGATGTTTTGCAAAGAATAGCAAGTTTGCTCTTAATTATGGCTCTATAATAGCATGAAGCATAGATAGGACCTTGTTTTATTTGGATTCAGTGTAAACCCGTGAGTACGAAAAGACTGGAAATTAATTGACTTTGTGTCCCTAAATATAGGGATTGAGTTTAGTGGCATGCCACTTTGATAAATATAACCTTCCCACCGTAGTATAGAGTTATAGAGACTGCCGCTATTAAAGCAATGAGAGATGCATACATCTTACATTTAATATTTTCATTTCTTACTTTCAATTTTTAAAAATCCATTGTAATTTTAAATCTATGTTTCTCTCCCATAAAATATTTATAACATGCGTTTAAGTTATTATAATTTGTAAAAAAAAACATGGGTCACAAAAAATTATAATACTTTGTCTCATGAAATTTTAAATTTCATTTCAATGTTTTTAAAAATCCTTTATATTAACTCGTGGTTTCTGCACCCTTGATTGCCTGATTGCTTGATTGCTTGTCGCCAAAACCTTTTGATCGATTTTTAACACACTTGCTTGTAAGCTAGCGAGCTGAAATTTTGCAGGCAGTTTTCTACAGATAATAAAAACAATGTGTCAAAATTTCAGATCGATCGCATGTACCGTAATTAAATTATTGATTTTTTAGATTATTTTATTTATTCCTATGTATCATGCTATTTTTTGAGATAGAGCGTCGCGGTGCGCATTATATTGAACAACCTTTCTGTCGCGCAATAAGGTGTGTATTTTATTGACAACTTTTTTATAAACATATTCCTGATAGGTGCGCATTATATTAAACATGTTTTACGACACAACTGCAAATTTGTATTTTTGGATGGTCTGGCGCTGCCTATTATAATGAACATTCTTTTAATTACGTCTCGTACATAAATGATTTATAGTGAAAAACTTGTTTCTTTACGTTTTTGTTTATTAAATCCTTTATATTAACT
The DNA here is from genome assembly GCA_944989445.1 of Ampullaceana balthica. Lineage (NCBI taxonomy): Eukaryota > Metazoa > Mollusca > Gastropoda > Lymnaeidae > Ampullaceana > Ampullaceana balthica. The sequence continues at coordinate 43,492 of CALYLW010002590.1, forward strand.
CGTGGTGTCTGCACCCTTGATTGCTTGATTGCTTGATTGCTTGTCGCCAAAACTTTTGATCGATTTTTAACCCACTTCCTCGTAAGCTAGCAAGCTGAAATTTTGCAGGCAGTTTCGTACCAATAATAAAAACAATGTATTTAAATTCCAGATCGATCGCATGTTTCGTAATTAAATTATTGATTTTTTAGATTATTTTATTTATTCCTATGTATCATGCTATTTTTTGAGATAGAGCGTCGCGGTGCGTATTATATTGAACAACCTTTCTGTCGCGCAATAAGGTGCGTATTTTATTGACAACTCTTTTTATAAACATATTCCTGATCGGTGCGCATTATATTAAACATGTTTTACGACACAACTGCAATTTTGTATTTCTGGATGGTCTGGCGCTGCGTATTATAATAAACATTCCTTTAATTACGTCTCGTACATAAAGGATTTATAGTGAAAAACTTGGTTTTTTACGGTTTTTTGTTTATTAAAGCGTCTTATTTTGCCACAATAATTTTTCTCACAAAAGACGCGAAATCAAATGTTAATACCGGTGCTTTGTGTTGCAGCACTAACGGGCAATACAAATGTAATACACATCAGACATGACAACAACAAAATTATTTTTACATAATATGTAATTTGTTATGTTCCTTATCAAAAAAACTGTACCTATTTATGTATTCAAATATTGATATTTGTTTTAAAATACGGTTGCCTAACAGAAATTTAAATCACATATGGTTCTAGATTATTTTAGATTATATCTAAATATAGTAAAAAATAATATTTGTTTACTTTCCAAGTCTCACAAAAAATTGGGTAAATAGTTGCATCGTATCTAATTTAAATAGGCTAAGAAATAATGGAGATCCAGCAAATAAACATTTAGAAATGTGTATAATATTTTAGATCAACACTAAATGTAGTGAATAATAATACTACTATTAAATTGATATTGTTCTAAAAATTATCATATTTTCCCATTAAAATCGATAAAATATAAACAACTTTACCCAAAAATTAGTTTACAGATTTCGCCTGATAATTCATAATAAGTTCGATAATGCGATAACCTTTGAATGAATGTACATTTAGATAACGATGTGCACCACCAAAGACATGGCTACGAACTTTACATGAGCTCAATTTATGTGTAACCCAATGAGTTCAAACGTTATATATTGACTTTATCAAAAAATTATAGCATGACCAGATGGTCGGGGTTAATATTCTCTTTAAGACGCGTAGCAGGGCAGATATAAGATCGACGACGCGCAGAAGTTTAGAATAAACGTGAATCACGTTTTGATGAAGCAATTATAGTATCTTGCTTCAGAATCTTCGTTATAGTTGCCTGTGTTGGACCAGCTTCGTTATAGATGCCTGTTCTGGACCAGCTTCGATATAGATGCATGTTCTGAACCAGCTTCGTTCTAAGTGAAAATGTTGGATTGTTTTTTTTTCCAGTGTAGAGTTGCATGGATTTAACACATCAGCGAAGAAGAGACGCATTTATCCGATCTGATGTGATCTTCCTACATTCTTATATACGTTTATTCTCAAAGTAACATATTTCTAGAACACCTCGAGTACACCCAATGTTTCCTTATTACTGATAAAGCTCTGAACGACCCTTTTCTTATTTTTTCTGTTTTGTTTCTGGACATAGGACTGCATCTAAGTTTTTTTCACTTGATTTAGTTTTTAATTTTGTATTTAAGCTTACATATTTTCCATTACTAAGGCGTTTTTGCTACACGTCCGTTGCTTTTTAACAATATATATCGAGTATAAGTTAGTAGTGTTTAATGATTATGACATAAACCAATGAAATGAGGTTTTTAATGGCATAAACCAATGAAATGAAGTTGTTGGTGGCATACACCATTGAAATGAGCTTGTTGATGGCATAAACCATTGAAATGAGGTTGTTGATGGCATAAACCAATGAAATGATGTTGATGTCATAAACCAATGATATGAAGTTGTTGGTGGCATACACCAGTGAAATGAGCTTGTTGATGACATAAACGCGAAAAACAATTTTCCATTACCATTTTTGAACAAATGAATAACTGCGACATTTTTCATTATTTAAATTTATTATATCTAATAAATAGAGGTAAAAAAGGATTCTTAAAAACCACGTTTGTATAAGTGGACTAAAAAGAAGAAAATAATTTAAAACTTATAAGTTCTAGTACTGTGATTTAATATGACTAAATCGTGGGGCATTGCTTCAAAATCACATTCTAATTTAGATATACAACATGAAAATAGGCGTTTAGCATAAAAAATAAAGATTCATAATCCAGAAGTCAAAAGAGAGATCTATAAATGAGAGAATAAGTCAACTACATATTTAAAACGTATTGGGCACACGCACAAGTTTTTAGTCATATTAAATCAAAGTACTTGAACTTATAAGTTTTAAATTATTTTATTCTTTTTACTCCACTTATAAAAACATCGTTTTTAAATATCATTTTTACCTCTATTTATTTTTTTATACCAAACATCTCATAAACGCCCACCCAACGATTTAATATCACTGTGATGTAGTCACAGGGTGAACTCATAGATGTCAACAATTGCAGACGGATACATATTATGCAATTTAGAGATAAACTAAGAAATGCATTAATTTAATAACGGTACATGCGATCGATCTGAAATTTTAATACAAAGCATTTTCAGGCAATATCTATCTGCGATTAAATTTGAGATCTGTAGGACCATACGCAGTTGTTTAATTTTACGATAGAAATTTTGAAACTTTGCGGACAGACAGACAGGAACGAAAACAATGCGGAAAGATAGGGCGAAAGCAAGTTAATAAAAACGTGGTAAAAATAAACAACACAAGTACACAAACACACATACATAATTTTAGCTACACAACTAAAATTGTAGACGTTAACAACTAATTTATATATATATGATATATATATATATATATATATATATATATATATATATAAATATATATATTTATATATATATTCTATTTTGTTTTTATGCAAATTCATTCATTTTCCCACGACCAGTTTATAACTAACAAGCCAGTTTACCATGTAACACAATGGATGTTAGTGAAATTATAGTTGCGTTCTCGTATAAAAGGTGCAGGGAGTAGTATTGTTATCACACAAAATTGGTTGGACGTTTTGTTTCAGTTAGGTGAGTAATGTTTCAGTTAGGTGAGTACTGTTTCAGTTAGGTGAGTACTGTTTCAGTTAGGTGAGTACTATTTCAGTTAGGTGAGTACTATTTCAGTTAGGTGAGTACTATTTCAGTTAGGTGAGTACTATTTCAGTTAGGTGAGTACTATTTCAGTTAGGTGAGTACTATTTCAGTTAGGTCAGTACTATTTAAGTTTGGTGAGTACTATTTCAGTTAGGTGAGTACTATTTCATTTAGATGAGTGCTGTTTTGTGAGGTGGGAACTGTTTCAATCAGGGTAGTAACAATGAAGTCATGTCCTCAAAGACTTACAGTTAGTAATGTAATTTTTGTTTTTTCTCTGAAGTGACACCTTTAATAAAACTACTAAAATATTTAGAAAGTGCAGACATGGACAGCAGCTCGTTTTTATTGAATTAATCTTAAAATTTATCTGAGAAAAATAGTGTTTCATTTAAGTACATGATTAGAATAAAAGTCAGGCGGTATACCACTTGGATGTAATGTATATTGTTATATGTGTGACAGTAATTGTTCGCTAAAGTGGAGAACAAAGTATTTATATTTCGTATTGTAAATAGACTTTGTAGTTTACATAATTTAAAATATAAGTGAATCTAACAATTATTTTCTTCCATTGAATTTAATATTGGTAAGAACATTTAAAGAAACATATAAGTCAGTAACTTACTTCAACAGAAAAATTAATTTTACCGTAATAGAAACATTACGATCCTTATATTAAAAAGTTGCAAGCTAATTTTATTTCAAGTAAAATTTCATATTGGAATACATCAGCACCGGTGTTTTCTGGTGCAGCGCAGACGGGAAATACAATTTATGCACGTTAATGTAGCACAGTCCGAAAGGATTTATTTCTTCTTTTAGCAAACAAATAAAAACCTCTTTGATAATTTATATGGTTAAAACTTTTTTGTATAAATTACACATTATCAGAATAATGATTTACATTTCAATTTAGTTTTGCTCTTACATTAATTATTTTTAAAAAAATATGTTATAAAACTACATCGTGTTCATGTCTCTTTTAAACAACCAAAATGTTTAAGTGACACTATATGACATGAATAAAATAATGCATGATGTGCTGAAAAGATTTCATTTCCGTGACTAGGGGTATAGTTACTGTTGTGGAAATCTAGACACACACAAGGGACGTAACAGATTTCCACAAAATAATGAAATTATTGAAACAATTAAATACATATTTAATTACTATTTTAAAATAAATTGAATATCTACAAAATCTCTAATCATAGATAATCCATCCTTAATCCCTACTAGCCAATATATGGGCATGATTGATGGGTGTCCAATGGTCACAGGGGCGTAGTTGCTATACGGCAATGTAACAGTACTGACGTCATGGATGGGCGTCAAGATGTCACGCAGTGAACCGTGACTGTCAACGGGGATGTACTACTGGTGGATGTTAACAAAAAAAACAAAAAACCAGGGAAACCATATACCAGGTAGAACTCGAATTGCCAAAGTTTTGTCTCATGAATCTGTGGACCCACAAAAATGTAGGATCGCTGTTGGTGACCAAAACTATAATTCCGGACTTTTCCAAAACAGAACATTTTTTTCATATTCCAGCTTTTATAACTTATTGTCCATGAACGCTGATTGGCCATTATCTAATTTCATTTGGTTTCAGTCAACAGTGCTAGTCCATTTCTCCCCCCGAGGTATAACATCGAGAAGTTTCTCTCACATACTCCGACCTAAATAAAATAGGGGAAAGGGTGGGTTTTTTACCATGTTCTATTATCTATTATCCTTGTTTTCATTTTAGGGGTCACAGAGCAGGACATTTAACACAAGGCTTAGAGTCCCGTAATTTTCGTCACAGGTGATATGGGTTATCTCTGTCTGTTATCACAGGTGATATGGGTTATCTCTGTCTGTTATCACAGGTGATATGGGTTATCTCTGTCTGTTATCACAGGCGATATGGGTTATCTCTGTCTGTTATCACAGGTGATATGGTTATCTCTGTCTGTTATCACAGGTGATATTGGTTATATCTTTCTGTTATCACAGGTGATATGGGTTATCTCTGCCTGTTATCACAGGTGATATGGGTTATCTCTGTCTGTTATCACAGGTGATATGAGTTATCTCTGTTTGTTGTCACAGGTGATATGGGTTATATCTGTCTGTAATCACAGGTGATAGGGGTTATCTCTGTCTGTTGTCAATTCCCGCCTTCATGTCAGAAACTAATGTATATGTTAGTGTTGTCTTTCGAAAATTTCTAATTGTATGAGTTGTCTGTATTTAACAGTTATCTGTCTTTAAGTTTTGTCTGTCTGTTACATTTGTTATTGTTAAAGTGATCTGTCAGTTTGCAATATTTGTTTGGGTTGTCTGTGTTTAAGTTGGTTTGTTGTATGTCTATAAGTTTTTTCTTATTGTTAAGGTTGTTTTATGTCAGAGATTTCTAATTTTTTTGTATTATTATCTCTAAATAGTAGATATATTTTAATTGTCTGCAGGTAAAAGTTGTCTGTTTGTTAGTTTTGTATGTCTGTCTGTAAGAGTTGTTTGTTTGTAAGTGTTGTCTCTCAGTTTGTTATAGTTTCCTGATTCTTAGTGTTGTATTTTAGTTTGATAGTGTTATTTGATTGTAATGTTGTTTATCCAGTAAATTTAATAAGACATTTGAAAAAATTATATATATCATATGTAAATGGAAATGAAATCATTGACACAAGTTTGAACTCACATAAAACACATAAGGGACAATTTACAAAGTAAAATATGATCTTTTGTAATATCTGACTTGCAATGAATCTGTATTTTTCATGCACGCTGCACTAAAAAGCACCGCTATAAACATACTTAATATGATATTGTAATTGAGACAACTTAAGCGGGAGTATTAATAAGTAGAAAATAACATTTTTTTCTTTAAATTTGTTTTAATTGCAATCTTTAAGTCCATACGACATAATATTACTTAGTTGTATTACATACACTTTGTATTGCAGGTACATAACTATCATGTATTGACATTTTTTATTTGAAGTAAAAATACATTTTAGAAATTTTTTTCCTAAAATTAAGACAACCATAAATATAATGCATTTATGTATTCCTTTGCCTAATTGATGACATGCAATTTGCGGCTATTTGCTTATTCATTTTCACCATATAAGTGGCAAGCCACTTGTCTTCGATCCCTTAATAAGGGACAACAATTTCAATGAATTTCTACTTTTCTTCTACCACCAGTATAGACGGAGCTCGATTTAAACAATTACTTGCGGCGAGTTCATTCCGTTCCTTCATGGCTTAACATAGTGATGGGCGCTGCAGCAATCCATGGGGTGCGATGACGCAGTTTACATACAGGGGGGGGGGTGCGGCAAATAACGTTACAGAGGTGGTGATAGCATCTAATAAAGGGGAAAGTATTTATAAAATTAGATTTATGAATTTGCGAAGCTATAAAGCCTTCCAAGATATATGAATATTTGACTAAAATCTATGGTGATAAAAAAGAAAAAGGATTTATCCTCTTTTCGAACTCTAAAAGATTAAAAAAAATAATTAAAAAACAGACTTTGACAACATTCCTTTCAACCGCAACACACAAGATGGCTATTGCTTGATGGCTTCATACGATAATTTGTTAATTATTGTTAAATCGGAACAAACCTCATACTATTGGTGTAAAACTAATTATACTGGTAGTAAGTGAAGTAATACGCACTGAGCTACAAAAGCCAGCATCTGCTAATATCAAGAAAATATGGTTGAGAAAAATAGCACTGCATAGAAGAATTAATGAAATTGATAAAGATTTTGTAGGTTCATTGTGTAGCTATTTAATAACATCTCATTTTCTATTTAGTTAGATTAGTAATCTTTGCCAGGAAATTGGACAATACTTTTAGCATTTCCAAAGAATATTTATTTGTCCACTTTATACAAACTGAATATTAAAAGATAATCAATATTTCATTTATTGGATGAGTTTGTTTTTTGTTTTAAATAAAGAAAAGCATCTAAGTAATATCGTATCATTAGTCAAAGATGATGCTCCAGCGATTGTAGGGCGCTACAAGGATTTTCTTGAATATTAAAAAAGTAAAGTGCCGATTACATTCACAGTACACTGTATCATCCATCGTCAACATTCACAGTACACCGTATCATCCATCGTCAACATACACAGTACACTGTATCATCCATCGTCAACATACACAGTACACTGTATCATCCATCGTCAACATTCACAGTACACTGTATCATCCATCGTCAACATTCACAGTACACTGTATCATCCATCGTCAACATCTAGTTGCATCACATTAAATTGCATATCTACATAAGTCATTACAATATTTAATTAAAATCTATCTACTTAATAAGAAAGCAAATCATTGACTGACATATTATTTATACAGTTTTGTATTGCAGAGGATAAATAATTTAATCGTGTGCAGCTTCATACAGAAGTTCATCTGTTGTCAAGAGTGTCAGTTTAGAAATGTTTTATAAACTGTTTAACTCAGTTTTCGATTTCTTGAGGGTTATAAATGATTTTTAAATATCCAATTAAATGCAATCGAAAACTTACCTGTCTTATCTGACGAAAAAGTCTCAAAATTTAATTACATTTATTTTCGGCTTCAAGTTGATGAATTGAATTTAAAATAAATAAATTCTGTCATTTCTGTTTGTGTGACGAAAATTCAACATTACAAAAAAAAATTTGGACGAAGAGAATTCAGTCAGCTCCAAAATTTATCAGGAGCAGAAGTAAGATATGAAGACATACTTTTTTAATGTCAGCTGAAGAATGCTTTCCATTTAGATTTTAATCAACGGTTTTAAATAATTTTGAAAATGATAACAACCGATTGGATTTTGGATTCTTAAAACAATTTCCCTTGCGAATTGCGTTTATAGATTCGAAATGTCTGGCAAGTCTTTTCGAGGTTTAAACAGCAACTCCTCCTGAACCATACCAGATAGAGGGTTCGGGTCTGCAAATATGTTAAAAGCACGTCCCAAGGATGTGCGTGGGCCAAAAATAATTAACGAAAAGATTTACCGCATTTCCTGGGAAATTAAAAAGACAAAACGAAAAAAAAATATCATTATTTTGTAAATTTCTCGCAAACCATAACAGGTATCGGGTCGAAACAAACGCCAAACGATAGCTAATAATATTTAGAAAAATGTTGGAATAGGAATTTTTGAAACATCTCTTTTCGTTAGACTCCCGTAATTTTAGCAGCAATTTGTAGATAACAATTGTTTTCTTTACTTTCATATTTATTGATTTGAAATGACTTTTAATAAAATCTAGAATGATAGTTAATGGGGTTTTCCCGCTTTGTTAATGCTTATGTAAGAATGGTGCTCGGTGCGCATTCTATTGACACATTCTTCGTGTGATGTAGCGTTAGGGGATATGACGTCATTTTTTGATTACTTTCCGAAATTACTGATTTGAAATGACTTTTAATGTAATCTAGAATAATATACCTCGAATAAAAAATCGGAAATTCTTTGTTATAAAGTGCGTTTAAATAATCATTCGAGTTTGTATGACTTGTTTTAAAATATTTGTATGGGCTCGTGTTTGTAACCACGAAGCTGAGTAAGTCGGGACCGGCATAACCCGAGGACTATTTTGCTCAATGAGGTCAATACAACACAACTTTTTTGATCAGTGTAAAAAGTTGGGGAATTGGATTAATCACTTTCTTTTATCAATGGATAAGTTAGTGTTGTCTGTCCTGATTGTCTGTCTGTAAAAGTTTTCTGATGTTTTGTGTTGTCTTTCACTAGTAAATGTTGTCCTATTGGTAGTGTTGTTAGTGTTGTCTGTTTATAAGATGTGTCTTATTTTTAATTTTGTCTTTCTAAAAGCTGTCCGTTTGTGTTTCTTAAATGTAAGAGAAAACTGAGTGCTGGTATTGTCTGTATGTAAAATTTGTCTGTTTATTAGTGTTGTCGACTGCCCAGTAAGAATTGTTTGACTGTAAGGGTTGTCTGTTAGTTTGTTAGAGTTTTTTTATTGTTAGTGTAGTGTGTCAGTTTCTTAGTGTTTTTTTTATTGTTAGTGTAGTCTGTTAGTTTGATTGTGTTGAATGATTGTTATTGTTGTTTTGACAGTAAATTATATAATACATTAGATAAAACCCGTTCAGCATATTTAAATGGAAAATAAAATTTTTGACCTAAGTTTGAACTCACATATACATAAAAGGGAAAATTAGCAAATTAAAAGACTTTCTATTATTACATTTGACGTGCAATGAAATGTTGTTTCTATGAACGCCGCACTTAAAAGCATTGCTATTGACATACTTTATACAAGGTTGTAATTAAGACAACTCAAGTGGCAACACTAAATAGAATATCATATTATTTTCATTAACTTCTGTTAAATATTAATTTACACGTCTATGCGTCATAGTATTATTTATTTGTATTGCATACACTTCGTATTACATGTAACGAAATACTATTTATAGAAATGTAAAATTGAAAGGAAAAATAAATTTTAATATCTTAGTTATTTCAAATTTAGAGTACATTTTTTTATTACAACTACCATCATTTATTATTTTTGCCTTATAGGTAGAAAGTGCCATGTCATAGCTATCATAATAAATTATACATAACTCAGTGGCAAGCCACTTGACTTCGTTCTCTTTAAATAAGAGATATAATATTAATGAACTAGTGCAGGGGTCTCCAAACTTTCAGCCGGAGGGCCGGATTAACTGTAAAACAGTTATTGGGGGGCCAAATAAGAAAAAATCAAAACATACATGTTGTTTTTAAGTATATATTTAATATTACTATATTTATAATATTAATATTATTTAATGTTATATTAAATAATATTTAATAATACATTGATGCACTGCACATGAATACATGTATTAGTGGGAATGGTGAAATTGTTTCCTGGATGCCAAAATATTAGATATTTCTGGCTTTAGATTTGATGTCCCTAACATCAACAGTGACCTGAGATTATCATCAGACAAGTTAGTTCTCAAATTGTTCTTCACGTATTTCATCCTCGAAAATGTCTGTTCGCACAAGTATGTTGTTCCAAAGATTGAAAGGTATCTAGATGCAAAAGCTTTGACATTAGGAAAGTCTTCCTTGGGCAAAAACTGGTAAAAACTCAAAAGCCCTTCTTTGAACTTGTCCCTAAAGAAGTCATTTGCTTGCAAATCAATCACCTCAAGCTGCAGTTCATCTGAGCAACTGGCCACATCTGCTACAAATGTATATTGAAATAGCATAACTTCTTCTGCCTTTGAATCCAAGTCAGAAAACCGCTCCTGAAACTGCAGCTGGAGGTCTTTGATGATCTCGCATGCAAATGATGTGGGGAACTCAGCTGTTGCTTCAGCATGAAGACCTTGCACTGCTGAAAGTGTGTCAAGTTGTTGGCCTGTACTTGTTCCAAAAACAAGACAAGTTTAGCTCTGAAGGCCTTTAGGTGATTGTATAGATCAGAAACTAGATTTGTCTCTCCTTGAAGTTTTAGGTTCAGAAATTTTAAATGACCAGTAATGTCTGCAGAAAAGGCCAATTTCCATACCCACTCTTCATCAGTCAGTAATGGCTGTGGTTTTCCTTTACTTTCTAGGACGTCATGTATTTCCTTTCTTAATTCAAATACTCTACTCAGAAGTTTTCTCAAAACTTAGCAATCTTACTGCTGTATAATATGGTAAATCTTGCGATTCTGTGTCTGTATCTTTCAACATGTCTCTGAACTGTCTATGGTTGAGCCCATGTGACCTTAATAAATTTTACCATCTTCACCACAGGATTCAGTACACTGCTAATGTCCACATATTTAGCACACAAAGCTTGCTGGTGAATAATACAGTGCAGGAACATTGGCTGTGGAATGTGTTTCTCATTACATATCTGCTTCACTTGTCCAACCAAGCCTTTCTTTATGCCACTCATGTTCTTTCCCCCATCAACAGTCAAGCAAGTCAAGTTAGTCCAGTCCAAGTTATAATCAACAAATGTTTTTTCCAATTCATTGAATATATCCTCTCCGGTAGCTGTGCCATACATGCTATGTAGAGAAGCCAGCTCTTGTGTTATGTCCATGTTTTCATCCACACCTCTAATGAACACTAGCAGTTGAGAGGTGGAACAGCTGTCCAGCGATTCATCCATTGCAATTGAAAAATGGCGAAACCGGCTTGCATTTTTCGCTAATTGAGTGTTTGCTTTCGTTAGTGTTATTCGCAAATTTTTATTGTAAAATACAGATAAAAATATTATATTTTTTAAATTATTACAAGGTCTCCAGGAGCCGGATCAGAAGGCCTCGCGGGCCGTAGTTTGGAGACCCCTGAACTAGTGTATCACCCGTCAAAAATGACGGAAGTTTTCAGAATAAATATGTTTCAGTTGTAATCTAGAAGTTTTGAACAAATACACACCAGAATAAATATGTTTCAGTTATAATCTAGAAGTTTTGAACAAATACACACCAGAATAAATATGTTTCAGTTATAATCTAGAAGTTTTGAACAAATACACACCAGAATAAATATGTTTCAGTTATAATCTAGAAGTTTTGAACAAATACACACCAGAATAAATATGTTTCAGTTATAATCTAGAAGTTTTGAACAAATACACACCAGAATAAATATGTTTCAGTATAATCTAGAAGTTTTGAACAAATACACACCAGAATAAATATGTTTCAGCTATAATCTAGAAGTTTTGAACAAATACACACCAGAATAAATATGTTTCAGTTATAATCTAGAAGTATTGAACAAATACACACCAGAATAAATATGTTTCAGCTATAATCTAGAAGTTTTGAACAAATACACACCAGAATAAATATGTTTCAGTTATAATCTAGAAGTTTTGAACAAATACACACCAGAATAAATATGTTTCAGTTATAATCTAGAAGTTTTGAACAAATACACACCAGAATAAATATGTTTCAGCTATAATCTAGAAGTTTTGAACAAATACACACCAGAATAAATATGTTTCAGCTGTAATCTAGAAGTTTTGAACAAATACACACCAGAATAAATATGTTTCAGTTATAATCTAGAAGTTTTGAACAAATACACACCAGAATAAATATGTTTCAGCTATAATCTAGAAGTTTTGAACAAATACACACCAGAATAAATATGTTTCAGCTATAATCTAGAAGTTTTGAACAAATACACACCAGAATAAATATGTTTCAGTTGTAATCTAGAAGTTTTGAACAAATACACACCAGAATAAATATGTTTCAGTTATAATCTAGAAGTTTTGAACAAATACACACCAGAATAAATATGTTTCAGCTATAATCTAGAAGTTTTGAACAAATACACACCAGAATAAATATGTTTCAGCTATAATCTAGAAGTTTTGAACAAATACACACCAGAATAAATATGTTTCAGTTATAATCTAGAAGTTTTGAACAAATACACACCAGAATAAATATGTTTCAGCTATAATCTAGAAGTTTTGAACAAATACACACCAGAATAAATATGTTTCAGCTATAATCTAGAAGTTTTGAACAAATACACACCAGAATAAATATGTTTCAGCTATAATCTAGAAGTTTTGAACAAATACACACCAGAATAAATATGTTTCAGCTATAATCTAGAAGTTTTGAAAAAATACACACCAGAATAAAAAAGAATATAGTACATAGCTTTCTTTTTTTTTGTTCTTAATTTATTTCCAATTTTAAAAATTTTATGCGGACGTTCGAAAAGAGTTATTTTTGTGAAGTAATTTGGTGCGCTGCTTTCTAAAATGAGAAGCATGACAAACGGACGGGACGAACATACATAGTAAATTATGTATATTGATTGCGTGGATTCTCCTACAACCAGTATAGACTTTGTTCGTTTCAAACAATATCTGGTCACATTTACATTTTTTTTATTGATATGTATACATATGTTCAAGAAAAATGTGTAAACAACCGACTTGAACAAAAGTCTTTTCAACGACAACCACACAAGATGGCCATCGCTTGATTGTTCTTACAATATTTCGTTAATGATTTCCAAATCTGGAAAAAACATCATACTATTTGTGGAGAAGTTATTTTACTAGTTACAAGTAAAGTAATACGTACTGTGCTAAACAAGCCAGCAACTTATATTATAAATAAATTTCGTGGAGCAATAATACAATGAAAAGAAGACGTAATGAATTGGCTAAATATGTTGAAGATTTATTGTGTGTTAATTGAAAGTCGTTTCAGTTTTCTACTCAACTTTGCCAGGGAATGAAGCTTTATGTTGCGGCTCAGACATGATGAAAAACATGAATTTTATGATTATTTGCTAATGATTTGCAAATTGATACTTGTCAATAACGCTTTTAAATTCATATAAATTTTCCAAAGCTGTATAAAGGAAATAACGTAATTTGAGTTTCTGTTGCTCTTATTTCTTGTAAAATTTACACATAAAAGGACACAAACACAATCAAAAACATTGAAAGCTGTAGAGCAGGGCTTGGCAAACAGGGGTAAATTGACAGGGATAAATTAATAGTGGGTAAGTTAACAGGGGTAATTAACCATTTGGGGTAAAAAGGAAATTCATGAGGGTAATGGAGATATTGAGGACTTACGCAATCCGCTAAATATATTCAAAATACGTCATATGTATATGTACTTGGAACATAAGCCACTATATGTATTTATGTACTTGGAACATAAGCAACTATTAAACCGTTTCCTTCCAGAAAAAGGCATTTTTTAATTAGATGTTTATTTAAATTTCTTTTTTACGTATTATATAAAAAACCACAAACTCTTTTCCTATTTCATTTATATTGACATGAATAAAAAATTCGTAATCTATGCCTATGTCACGTTTGTAATATTCACTCTATAAAATTGAAGATAAATGCCTTAAAAACTGAACTTACGTTCCTTTTAATATCAAGCAAATTTAACAGTACACTATTTAATTAAATGTGTATATTGGTCATTAAGTAGTATTTTTTTTTAATACACAGGTTTTTAAACAATTTTGTTTTTGTCCTCTTGAATTGCGATGTCAAGCAATTGATGTATGCAATACAGTTAATGAATACTTTGATAAGGTTAATTTAAGGAAGACTGTATTGGTGTTTCTGTTGATGGAGCTCCAGTTATGAAGGGTCGTGTACGTTGTTTTTCGGCTTTTGCATGAGAGAGGAATCCCAAAATTGAGGTTAACCACTGTATGATCCATCGTCACAATCAGATTGAGAAACATTTAGAACCTGAACTGGAGGTCGTCATGCATATTATCCAGATGGTAAATTTCATTGAAGAACATTCACTGCCAACCCGACTGTTTCGTGATTTATGTAAAGATGGTAAGGATAAATTTACAGTCTTACCCTCACACAGAGGAGTGGTGGCTTTTACCTGGCAAGGTTATAAAGAGTATGTGGGCTGTGAAAGCGAAACTTAAGAGATTTTTGACTGGTCTAAAGCATGCTGTGGCTGAGAAGTTTACGAACTATTGTTGGGTTGGCCATCTCACATACTTAGCTGATATTTATGAGAATGTGAATGAGTTGAACAAAGAATAGCACGGGAAAAAATACCATTACAATTTTAGTCGAAGAAAGGATTTAAGATTTGGATAAAAACTTTCATATTTTAAACAAAAAGTAGAAGAAAACAAGTTAGAAACCTTTTGAAAGTTGGCAATTCATGTGGAAGATTGTGTAAATATAAGTTTTGACGATAAAACAAAAGTAAAAAATGACATATTGAGCTGACATTTTTAAATCCTTTATATTAACTTCACCGCCGTCTTTGTCTCACTCTCTGTCCGTCATGGGAGGGCGGAAAAACTAAAGTCAAAGATAACACACTTTCCGTGATGCTATCCAGCTGAAAATGTTCACATAGACTCATGTGTCACCTAACTATTCATCGTAATAAAATTTCAGATCGATCGAACGTGCCGTAATTAAATTAATGCAATTTCAGTTTATCTCTATACAACATATGTAATTCAATTTAACAGATTGTTATTGTTTTTCTTCCACTTTCCAGTTGAGTTAACGCGTTTACGCCACCCGTCGATGTCGACACCCCCTCCCCACTTTCCCGGTTTTAAAGCCAGGGGAGATAATTCGGTTTCAGTCTTTTAATGTTTGTCGCGTTNGCAATTTCAGTTTATCTCTATACAACATATGTAATTCAATTTAACAGATTGTTATTGTTTTTCTTCCACTTTCCAGTTGAGTTAACGCGTTGACTTGACTTATCTATACAGACGCTCCTTCTATGCAGAAGATAGTTGCGTCAACAGACCATGACAGATGATCTGTTTGGCAAGTGATGCAGCGTTCACAGGCCACGGCTTTGTGGGTTCCACGCAGGGACGCCCTAGGCCCCGGAAACAAATCCTTGCCTTCACACGGATTCGAACTCATGACCATCGGTATGACAGTCCAGTGCGCAGCCACTCGACCACCGCGTCCCCACCCGCGTTTACGCCACCCGTCGATGTCGACACCCCCTCCCCACTTTCCCGGTTTTAAAGCCAGGGGAGATAATTCGGTTTCAGTCTTTTAATGTTTGTCGCGTTTGAAACGTAATAAATACTTTTAATGATGTCTCATAAATAAGGGATTTAGATTCAAAACTCTGCTTTTACGGGATTGTTTATTTAAATCCTTTGTATTAACTTCACCGCCGTCTCTGTCTTGGGCGGGCGGAAAAACAAATGTCAAAAATTACCCACTTCCCGTGATGCTACCGAGCTGAAATTTTACATATAGATTTGTGTCTCCTAACAATACATTGTATCAAAATGGCAGATCGATCAAATGTACTGTAATTAAATTAATGCATTTTTATTTTATCTCTATACAACATATGAAATTCAATTTCACAGTTTGATATTGTTTTTCTTATACGTGCCAGTTGAGTTAACGCGTTGACGCCACTCGTCGATGTCCACACCCGCTCCGCCCTTCTCCCGGTTTTAAAGCCAGGGGAGATAATTCGGTTTCAGTCCGTAAATGTTTGTCGCGTTTGAACAGAATCAATACTTTTAGTTATGTCTCATACATAAGGGATTTATAGTCAAAAAGGTTGTTTTTTTGGGGTGTTTAATTTATTATTAAATACTTTATATTAACTCGTGGTGTCTGGTTGGATCCTTGATTGCTTGTCGGTCGACAAAATTTTGGATCGATTTTTAACCCACTTCCTCATAAGCTAGCGAGCTGAAATTTAGCAGGCAGTTTCGTGGCGATGATAAAAACTATGTCTCAAAATTTCAAATCGATCGCATGTACCGTAATTAAATTATTGATTTTTTAGATTATTTTATTTATTCTTATGTATTATGTTATTTTTTGAGATTGTGTCGCGGTGCGTATTATATTGAACGACCTTTCTGTCGCGCAATAAAGTGCTTATTTTATTGACAACACTTTTTATAAACATATTCCTGATCGGTGCGCATTATATTAAACATGTTTTACGACACAACTGCAATTTTGTATTTTTTGGATGGTCTTGCGCTGCGTATTATAATGAACATGCTTTTAGTTATGTCTCGTACATAAAGGATTTATAGTCAAAAACTTGTTTTTTACGGTTTTTTTTTATTACGAGTTATTTATTTTAACTATAATAAATAGTATTTTTGACGTGATGCACATGTATGCCGGTCGAGACGGCTTTTTTTTTGGGGGGGGGGAGTTACAACAACATGCCACCGAACGGTGGCGGAACGTCCTTGGACGGACTTTGTTGCTCGTCTTTTTTGTGCTCTTTTTACACTTTGCCTAAATGAAATCCGGCATTCTATAGAATGCCTATGCAACGTATGCAAAGGTTTTATACATTTCATACTTTGCCAGAAACCATCAGGCATTCTATACATTGCCTAGGCATTCTATAGAATGCCTGATTTCACACATTGCCTGTAACATATATAAGAAAGTTAATGTAGTTAAATGAATACAAGTTTTCATTTTACCATAATGGTGACTTTTTTGGCTAAATGGTGTAACAATAACAATGTATTAAAGAAAAGTGGTAAGTCTTCTGCATTACAATGAAAATAAATTATAATTGTTTCCATGTAATCGTCTTTCAATTCTGCATGTTGTATATGATTACAATTATTCTATGAAAATAATAATCATAAATATTAAAACATATTAGATAAAACCACTTGCTATTCTAAATCAATGTGTAAACTATGAAGTAAAGAATGAATTCTACCATTTTACATGCCATTAAATATATGTGTTATTGAATCATTAAAACTACGATAACAATGACACTGTTAAACGTTAAGTCAGCTATGAAGACTTTTTGGCAATAGGAATGACGTCACTGAACATAGAATGTTTACGTGATAGTCGACTTTAGAATATAAGACTGGATAGAAAAGACAAATACATAATGTCATGTGTAATTAACGCTGTCATTTTACATAGTCTGTGCAAGGAGGTTTCCCAAGTTCATTGTAGACAAGTTTCTTTACCAACTTAAATTTAAGATGATGTCAGCTATTTACGGATTTTGAAAACACTTTTTAAACAATTTAAGCTGTATATGTAATAACGATAAATGAATTCAACAGACATCTAGTGGATGCGTTTTGTTGTTGTTGTTGTTGTTGTTTTTTTTGGGGGGGGGGTTGTTTTTAGAAGTTATCTTCAATGATAACTTTTTCTTAAATTTTTGTTTTTCAAAATAACCAGATTATAACTTTGTCTGCATATGTTGGTATCCTGTTCTGCAATAATTTACACACACATTTTTAAAACATTACATTTTTTTTAAAAATATGCTCATATTTTGTATTGTTGAAGTCCATCAAAGAAAACTGCTTAGCTTTATTGAAAAATAAATAAACCTGACTGTAACCAGACCTACTATACCAGTTCTATTCTCATCTTGTGACGTGTAGGAGGCGAATAGAAAATAAACATCAAAATGTCGGAAATTATGGGATTCGGGAACTCAAGAATAAGGAAGTCTATCTCCTTAACCTGACAGGAAAGGAGACGCTATAGATACAGTGGCGTAGCCAGAACTGTTGCCGCCCGGGGCGGTCTTCAATGTGCCGCCCTTTTTAGGGACCGTCCAGAAATGACGTCACGCACCTGGGGAGGGGATGGGAGTAATGCACTTGTGACGATGTGTGACGAGGGTGTGTGTTTGAGAAATGTGATGTTACGTCAAAACGCGCAACTTTAAATAAATTTTCCACTGAAATATTGATTACT
>CALYLW010002591.1:0-25448 GCA_944989445.1 Ampullaceana balthica
GCTGTGGTTACACTGCACGCGAATTCGCCAATCTAGTATACGCGCGAACACGCATCTGAAATGTAATTTTTAGGGTGGTTACACTGCAAGCGTTTGCTTCAGCTGATATCGCGCGATTTTCATTGTTTGTCTTGATAACAACCTTTAACCTTCATCTTTTTCGCTATTTAAACACACATTTTGTGTGTTTATATAGACGTAACCGACTTCCGTTTTTATTCGCCAATATTTATTCATTGTTTAGCTTAACAACCACTGTTAGCGTTTAATTATTGCATTGTAATAGAATGGATAAAAAAATGTATTTACCTTATTGTTTAATGATGGATAGCCCATCATTAAAAGTACTTTTATCATTAAATGATCATCGAAATGTGTGGGTAAACCCTATTTATGAAGAAAGAGAGAAGAGTGGTGAATTCCATACATTGTTTCCAAAACTGCTGGAGTCACCAAAGAAGTTTTATGAGTATTTCAGGATGAGTCTAGAAACATATTATTATGTATTAAATCGGATAAAACCTCATATAGAAAAAAATAATAATTTTAGGAAATGTATTTCTGCAGAAGAAAGGCTGGCCTTAACGCTGAGGTGAGTTAATTTTTTTTATTATTTGAAAAGAATATTTATTTTGAAAGTTAAAAAAATTTGTTGAAGTTATTGGAATAAATTTACAAATTGTTGTGTTTATAATTATAAGTTTTTTATTACATTTTATTCACGTTAACGTTAACAGTTTTTTTTTACACATTACAATTACAACGTGCAATAGATTAAATTAGTAGGTTAATAATTATTGTAAATATTTAAATAATAATAATGGTAATATAATAATATATCCAATAGGCCTATGAATAGGTCAATCCTGTCAACGGCGGTCACAAAATCACATTCACAGCCATTTGTATTGCGGATTAATCGGTGTTCAGCCAGCCAATTATGTATTTACTTAAGGTTTTAGTTTTAGGGTCTGGGTTAGGTTTAGTTGTCTATTTTTTAAATTAAAATAGAAAAAAAAACAAATATAGCAGTTATAGTATAGCATCCAAAAATACCATAAATAATATTATTCTGGGCATGTAAATGTTTGATTTTGGGACAGCCATTGTCGCCATTAATAGTTATTAATAGTATGAGGCCTCTATTAAACTATTATATAACGTATATTTTAAAAATTAAAGCATATGTTGAGGTATATAGAATACTATTATTTCATAATTATGATTCTTAAAATGTATTTTGTTGTTGAGTTTGCCTACGCATATACAATATTAGATGATAATCAAATTAACATTTTTAATTTTTCAATTAATCTGACACAATGTAATATATTAAAATAAAATTAGTAAGGTGATATCCATACATATGAAAAATTATATGATAGTTTGCTTAGTATGTAAGTGTAATTTAATGAAAATAATAATTTACATTTACTTATCTATTTTCAGATTCCTATCTACCGGATTGGCATTTCGATCCCTTTCATTTTCATACAGAATAGCACACATGACAATTGCAAAAATTATTTATGAGACATGTGATGCTGTTTGGCAATGTTTTGTTGATGATCATATGCCATACCCTAGTAAAGAAATACTCTTACAGACTGCCAAGGACTATGAGCAGCTTTGGAATTATCCTAATTGTGTTGGGAGCATAGATGGCAAGCATGTCCGGATCAAGTGTCCCAAACTATCTGGATCAAGACATTTTAATTATAAACAATACCATTCCCTTGTTCTCCAAGCCTTGGTTGATGCCAAATATAAATTTATAAGTGTTGATTTTGGTGCATATGGCAGGGAAAGTGACAGTGGGATTTTTGCTAGATCAAATATGTATGATCAAATAGAAAGAGGTTCTTTCTCTTTCCCTCAACCAAGGGAGTTGCCTGGAAGCAATATAATTCTACCATATGTATTTATTGGAGATCAAGGATATCCTTTAAAGGAATATTTAATGCGTCCTTACTCTTCTAATGGTGATACAGTAACTAGAGAAGTTGAAATTTATAATTACAGGCATAGTCGGGCCCGAAGAACTGTAGAATGTGCATTTGGAATACTTGTTGCAAAATGGAGGTGTTTGAAAACTGAACTTCAAGTCAGTCCTGAAAATGTTGACAAAATAGTATTGTGTGCTTGCATACTGCACAATATTGTTATAGATAAGGATGGCATTTCGGCAGTTCAATTGCAACAAATAAGTTCAAATGCTCTATCTGCTTCAAATGAAGGGTCATCACTAGGAAGATCTAAACAGTTTAATAGATCAGAAAATGGGGCATACAATGTTCGTGACAGTTTTAAAAATTATTTTAACAATGAAGGAGCAATTGATTTCCAATACGCCAAAATTGACACATATATATCATGAAATATTTATGTATAAATTTATAGAATTTACAAAAAATTACTTGTTATAGGTTACTTGTAATTGTGCTTTTAAAAAAAAAGTAATAAACTGTCTTTTGGTAATTGATGGATATACTTCCATGTATTGACATGTGTACATATTGTAATGTATGCTTATGAATATTAAGAGAGCAATGCATTTTTTATAATTGTTTGAAATATGTGTAAAGCACAGTGAGCTCATTCATAAGCTGTTGTACTTATCTATTAAGGTATAAATAATAAAAAAAATTATGATAATTATTAAAGAATACAAATTTTAAATAACATATTAGGAACAACAATTAAAATTTGTATATTTTTAATCTGTTAAATACATTTAAAAAGAAATATTAAAAATTATAAATTTTTTACTAACACAAAAATGCTTAATTAAAAAAAATTTTGAAGGTTAAATTTAAAATTAGTAACAAGTTAGTTAAATTTTTAAAATATTAATTTATAAAAAGAAATTGAAATCGAACAAATGATAATTATTGTGTACATTATAGCATTTATATAAAGTTATCATTTCAATATTGTAACATTATAATTATATATAAGAATATTATGGGGATATTATTTATAATTTGTTGTTTGCATTTTACGTTTGTCATCCACTTTCATTAAAAAAAAATTGATATTAGTATTATTAGTAAAATATATAATATGGCATTAATACTTAAATGTAAAGTTTTTTTTTAAATAATGAAAATACATTTAGTAAATAATGAAATGTTAAGTTTTTGGATTTAAACATGGAAGTTTGGCATTTCAAATTTTAAAAATTACATTTAACTAATTCTAGGAATATTGAATATTGATTTGATAAAATGTAATTTAAATATCTTAACTTTTGACAATTACAAGTGATGAATGAAAAAATGATTTATCATTGAGTTTTTGCTGTGAACTTTTATTTTTATTAACACAAATCTAAAAATAACAATGCTTATTCATGGCTTTAATTCTAGAATGTTATTCAAGTTGATAATGTTGTAGCTTGTCGTTATTAAAGTTACATGTATTCAATTTTTTTTTAAGACAGCCCATTCTTGACTAAATGCCAGATATAATATTGAGTATTTGTATATATTAGTTTTTGAATATGGATAAAGAAAAGGTTTTTTTTCTTGTGTCTACCAAAAAAATATTTATGATTCTTGTGTTGTATATCCAATTTAAAATTTAATGCTTAATGTATTATTATTATTAGTATTTCTTTCTTTCTTTTTTCTTTAATCTCTTGTGTTTATAGGTTTATTGATTTAATTAATTCCATTATTCTTGTGAATGTTCACCATAAATGAAATGTATCTTAAAAAATATGAAATAAATTTTTTTTGTAGTGTTATCTATGTTTTAAATTGTGGAATATAATATGAACATAATATTAATATTCTAGTATATATTTTACCAATAAAATTTCATTTTAAAAAAGAAATTTTAAAAAATATTTTATTACATATTGTTACGTAGTTCATTTTTATTAAGCAAAATAAAGTTTTGTTGCATTTTATTTTATAATTATTTCATTAACCTGTGCATTCCTAGATAATTTTTTGTTGATTGTTGTTCCTGAGTTTTTTGCATCTTTATTTTGGGTTAGATGTTTACCATGAAAGTAATAGTTTGCATTTAATTTTTTTTTACTCTTAACATTTGACACATTCATTTAGTGTTAATAACTGTTAATGTAGCCGTCTGCTAGAGTTGAACACACTGCCCCTGATCTGTGTGGGATTGAGAGTTTTTGAGGTAGCGCTTGGAGACAGGACTGACTTGTTCACTTGTTCATGGCCCATTCTTGTAGTGTATTTAGAATAAAACTGTTTGATATCCTAACCCAGTCAATCGATTTTTATTGCTTTATTAACTTAGCCACCAGTCAGCTACATTAAGACATACACAATGTATCAAATTAGTTTCCTATTTTTGTAATTCATATAAGGGGCTAGGACAGTTCCTTGTGGAAATAAAGATTTTACCAGTATCATTGCTGACTGAGAGCCATTATGTTTTGAGACTGTTCTGTGCTTATTAGAATCTATAATATGCTTATATATTGGAATAGACATCAGTAAGTGTCTATGCATAATTAATCTATTCTCAAATAATAATTAAAATTAAAGTTATGTTTTAAAATTTAGTATTTAGAGAAAGTATTTATTTACTACACAGAGTACTAGCAAGACCTATTTCTCAATACAATATATTAAAATTAAAATAATACATGTACATGTGTATATAGCTAAATTTTATATATTATATATATAGTTTGAAAATGACAATCTGATTATAACTTTAGAGTGGGTATTCTAGCTTAAAAGTTGAAACTAATACTACATTCTATTAAATTATTTTCCTATGTACAAATTATATTCATGTGAACAGAGCCACAAAATTTATTGTTAGAGCTCAGGTATTAATTTATTTCTTAAATTTGATAATTGAGCAACACTTACAATGCATAAAAATTTAAAGTGCAAAAGTTTGTTCTTAACATTATGTAACTTAAAACAAAACCTTTCAAACTTCTTCCCCTTACAGACAATTATACAGATAACAAACTCAATATTTTTTATGTTTGTGACATTAAAATTTTTTTAAAATGTTATTAAATTCTAAATTTGCAGAAACACCAATTTTAAGAAAATGAAAATAGAGTGAATAAGTCTCAATTTGTTATTTAATATGGAATCAATAATAATCAAATTATTATTATATATTAATAATACATAATTGAAAACAAAAGTAACAGTAACATTTTTTTAAACTTATCATGCCGAAATGGAAAAAATTAAATTATTTACTATGTTTATTTGTGCTATGCATATAAGTAAACAACAAAAATTTTTACATTTACTTACAAAATCATAAAAAAACTAATGGAGCAAAGTATCAAATCAACAAATTCACATTAATTTAAAACCAGTGAGTCAATGAATTTAATAACAAAAGCTCATTTGATTTACATTTTCACTCAATAATGGCATACAAATTTACTACAATTAATATAAGTCAGATTTAAATTTACACTCAGTTATTTTAAATTAGGTGCAGTCAGAACTACATAATTTTAAAGAATTACAATATAAATAAAAGATAAAATCTGCAGCAGCTTGAAAAAAAAATATGACTTAAATTTTTTTTTACTGATAAACCATGAATTTGTTTTATTTTATAATTTATGCAATAATGACTAGAGTGATGTTTCACATGAGAGGGACATTCCCAAAACAAAATGGGCATTACATATTAAAACATGACAGATAGTTCTCTCACCATGTTCTGTTATTATAAAATATATAAACTTTTTTTAAAATACATCTTAGTTGATTTCCTGTCAAATTCCTATTTATCAGGTGTAAAACCTAGATAATAATATTTGTCTGATTCAACACTAAGTTGATGACCAACACTCTTTTTGTGTTTTCTACATGTCCAATTACATGAATTTGATAGTAAGTTAGCATTAGCTACTTGAAATTTACTAATACCATTACCTTCATCTAGCATAAATATACATATTTAAGTAGATGAAAAATATGAAAATGCTTGATGAAAAATATTTTTTATACAAATACAATATCATTATATGCATGTACGTAAGACACTTTTCAATCACATATAGGGCAAAAATGTTTTTACTAATGTTATCAGAATAAACAGTTTGTGATGTCTTTAAACTGAAATCTTTATAAAAAAATATCATCATTATTCAAGCTGGCTACCAGCATATTTATTTGTTATAATGTTTTATTGAAATTAACTATAAACTTAAAATTAAATACTTTTTAAAATAATTAATTATATTTGATCTCAGCTGTCCTTAAATGTAATGACTATGTCTAATTTAAAAAATCTTCCTTCGCTTTACTCAGTTTATTTTATAAAGTCATTTCAACCCTCTTAAAATTAAAAATTTAAAATTATGACATCATCCTTTTTAACTCTCACTGATGACTCATACCAACTACAGCAAGGTTTTTCTACAATAGACAATTGATAATAAAAAATGTTTCAGATAAATTATACACTTTAACCTGCAGTTAAACACATTCCTTACTTTTGTAATCAAAATATTTATTTTGAGTTGCATTGATTGACACTCAAATGGAATTACTTACACCCTTAAAACATTAGGATTCCCGTACACTTGCTGTTATATGTTTATGAGTATTTGTATAATCAAATTTATTTAGTTAATTGTTTTAATAATTATAATACATATTCATAAATTTATTATTGAAAAAATAATTATGCCAAATTGCATATGGCGTAGGCACAAATATAATCCATTAAAAGTTCCATACATGTACTACAATGTAAAAAGTCACCAACAATTTTGTTTATAGATATTATCTTCCATGTGAACATAAAGCAAGCAAAGGAAATTTTGTTTTTTTATTTATAAAGGAATGTATTTTAAAACAACTTTTGACATATATTGTAAGAGTTATTTTATTTTAGAATCTCGATCAGTAAATATAATTTTCATTAATGCTATGAATATGAAATGTTTTTTTTCTTTTCTTTTTACATCTTTTTATTTTATTTTTCAATTTGCTCATGTAAACATTATATTCATTATTGCATTAAAATAATAAATGCTTCTTTTAACAACATCTTGATATATTCGATATTTGAACAATAAATTTCACACATATATACAAGTTTTTATTGTCATATATCGATATGAATATGTACTTGCATTTTCAAAACTACTTTTTATCTCACCTAATTTATTTTCTTTTTAAAGAATGTAAGTGACAAATATATATAGTAAAGAAAACATAGTTTTGTTTCATTTACCATTTCTATTATTAACTATAATATAACAAAATTCAACACTTATAATAAAATGATTACAACTTAATTTTAAACCATTAACACTCTAGGTAGGTAATATTATTAACAATTAACAGATTATCTGTATATTTCATTCTGACAAAATGACATTAGTTCATTAGTCAATAGGTATTTTGCCATCCCATGTCAGATACAATTTATTTCCTGCTTGTGGTAACTTGTTTGATGTTAGGTGATGAATTTGATGAACAATCATCATTATCTGCAGATGAATTTGTCCCATCATTTTCTGGAGATCCATCAATATTGGACAAAAGTTGTAGCATTTTAACTCTTACTCCCAGCTTCATCCTCTTTGGGATTTCACGCATGTGTGGTAATAGACTCATTAAAAAATGATAGTCATCATCATGGTTTTCTTGGTCATCTTTTTCTAATCTATTGTTAAGTTTTTGAAGTTCCTCTATTTTACTTTGCTCCATAACTACAAGTTGATTTATTACTTCTTCTTTATCCCTTACATGTTTCCTTTTCCTTATCATATTTGGTTTTTGATAAGATATTTTATGTTTAATAGTAAAAGGTACTTTTTGAGCTACATCTTCATTTATGTCATCACTAGTATTTAAAGTGTCATCCAATTCATTATTAGTTATCCCTTCATCTGTACAACTGTTTTCTTTATCTCCTGAATGTGTGTAAGAACACTGACTTACAGGCTGTATGTTGCCTTTGCTTGGCCTTGTGCAGCACACATCTGAGAGGAATCGTAGCTGGTGGAAAAATTTCCAAGAGCTTTGTCCACTGCATGTGGCTTCACTACCTGTGGCTGCATTACTTATTTTTAAGAATTCCTTCCGAAAACTGTCTCTTAAACATTTCCATTTGTTTTTGACAACTTGACCTGAAATAATACAATTGTTGCTGTTATACACATTGTGGAATTATTTTTTTTACATAAGCTTGGACAACATACATAAAATCTGAAAATAAACATTAAACCAAAACTTTTTTCAATTGCAAGTTGAAAAAAACATTGAATAAATTATTGTTTGATTTTACTGTTACAAGTAGTAATGTTATGAAATATTGAAAAAAAAATTTTAAATAAACTTTAATTTTAATTAAGTATTTTTATTGTTGTTGTCTCTTTGAAGTTTTATTTAGTATTTTAAAAATATTTTTAATATTATGGGATATTTACATGATGTTATATAAAAAAGAAAATTTATAACTTAATTAAAAAAATTTATTATGCGAAATACTTTAATAGCTTTTAATTATTTGTTGGGAACAAAAGTTGTTTAAATAGTGTAACAAGTATTTCGTTGCCGTAATTTACATTATTTAACCACTTGAACTGGATGTAGCTATACAATTTAATATTTTAATAATTATTTTCAGACACAATTATCTTCTATTATAGATTTCATTAAATAAACAACATCTACACTTAAATTAATAGCTTACTTACTTGACAAATTAAGTTCCTCGGCAATCTCTATCCATAGTTTCCTCCCAACATCCCGATTGTGGTAACATTTTGTCGTTATATCCCAGAGAGGAGTGCGTTCTTGGACTAAAGAAATTAATTTTTCACTATCCACAACATCCATCATCAAATACCTTATTTATAATTAAAATTTAAAGAAAAACAATATAGTATGATGACTTTTTTCAATGCAATCGAAGCTACAAATCCGCCATTTTATTGCCTTTTGAAAGCAGATTCGCGCGATGCGCTGAAACGAATCAAATTATTCGCGCGTACACGGGCGTGTACTGGCGTTTTTGACTCTGCCAATGTAACCACTCACACTATGTTATTGTATTTGTTTTTCAAGATGTTTCAGATGCGCGTTCGCGCGTATACTAGATTGGCGAATTCGCGTGCAGTGTAACCACAGCCTAATGCATATGTAAAATGTTAATATAATGTTCTTTAATAAAAAGTGATGTTCATGTACTTTGAAAGTTATGTTATTTTTTCAGCCATTTAATTGATATTCTATGGCATCCGTCCATCCTTATGGGATGATGGCGATTCCTCCTGCTCCTCTACCCCCTTCCCCTTTCTCATGGCCCTTTTCTCCTCGCTCCTTGCTGTAAGGGAAGCTTCCGCGACTTGAATGATCTCGCACACTTTTGCCTGCCAGGAGGTGCGCTCCTGAGCAATGGTCTCCCACGTTTTATGGGCAATCTGCACCATAATTGATATACTTGCATTATATTGCTATATTGCTATTGCTATATGACACAAAAACAAAGTAAACATTTTTCATCATAAATACAATTTAAAACATTGCCATACAACTAATGAAATAAATAATTATTTGACATATAAAAGTATGTATGTGTGGGTATTGTGTTTGCGTGCTTGTGTGTAAGAGTTTGTGTGAGTGTGTAAAACAAAAACATCATGTGAGCTTCGTCATATTGTTATCTTAATTAAGTATCATTCCAAACATGGGTTTATCGATAGAATACGTTTGGATTCTTTGTTAACTTTTATGTTGTACTGAAATTATGTAACTTATTATACACTTTCATATACAGTTTCTGTCAACATTAGAAACAATAATTTTGCATTCTTGTGCTCATATCTTCTCAATTCATACACACATTTTGCAACTTTAATAGTTTGTCATTTACTTGTGTAAGCCAGAGGCGTCCCCCGTGGGCTGCTGGGGTGTGGACAGTAACGAGTGTAACCTCCACTAGGCGTGACATCAAAGTTTAAACTTGTGTATGTTCCCGTTATTTGGCACCAGTAGACTCGGAGGAGATCTACGTTGTAAGTAATGAGGCATTGACAACATGACTTACCGCACTGGCAGACACGGTTAAGGTCTTTGTTGTAAGTCGTGATGGGTTGACAGCATGACCTACACCACTGACAGACACGGTGGAGGTCTTTATTGTAAGTTGTGATGGGTTAACAGCATGGCCTACACCACTGGCAGACATGGTTAAGGTCTTTATTGTAAGTCGTGAAGGGTTGACAGCATGACCTACACCACTGACAGACACGGTGGAGGTCAGCTGTCCACATGCATTAATCTATTTTTTTTTCTTTTGATCTGTTTTATATCGCAAAACATCATTTCTGCTGACTTTCCCAAGCCTTGCAGTTGAATGTTCAGTGCACTGAACTGTATAATTTTCATATGCTCCTTTTCGGCTTCATTAGGCAAAATTTTGCTGAGCGCATGTGGATAAGCTTGTTTCCCTACCAAGCTTTTGTGTTTGCTATATTATCAAATTGCATGATATGCCATTCTAGTCGTACAATCCGTTTACGATATTCTATAATATTAAATTTAAGTTATTCATAGGTTACCTCAAAATTCATTTATCTGAAAACTGGAATCTATTTAACAATGGACGTATGAAAACTGAGGGCAGCACACAATAACTTTTTATTCATTAGGCAAATATTAGCTGCTTTAACTTCGGCGCTTTCTTTGCTATGTAACAAATAATATGACTAACCGAAACAATTGAAGCGTCATAAATTGGGTCAACAGTTATGTATGTAAATATTAGTGCAAATCTCAAGTCGAGGCTTAGGCCTTATGCCATAGGCCTTATGCCATAGACCTTGCGTGATAAGTAAGTAACTGAAACATTCAAGAACAGACTAAAACAGTGCTACTCAAAGTGGTGGTCCGTGGACCTGTTCCGGTCTGTGGTTCTGTGACGGTATGTTTACACTCGCAATTCCGTGGACCTGTGCCGGTCTGTGGACCTGTGCCGGTCTGTGGGACGTGTGCAGGTCTGTGGACCTGTGCCAGTCCGTGGACCTGTGCCGGTCTTTTGACTTGTGCCGGTCTGTGGACCTGTGCCGGTCTGTGGACCTGTGCCGGTCTGTTGAAGTGTGCCAGTCTGTTGACGTGTGCCGGTCTGTGGTCCTGTGCCGGTCTGGTGACCTATGCCGGTCTGTGGACCTGTGCTGGTCTGTTGACCTGTGCCGGTCTGTGGACCTGTGCCGGTCTGTTGACCTGTGCCGGTCTGTTGACCTGTGCCTGTCTGTTTACATGTGCCGGTCTGTGGTCCTGTGCCGGTCTGTGGACCTGTGCCATTTCCGTGGACCTGTGCCGTGCCGGTCTGTTGACTTGTGCCGGTCTGTGGACCTGTGCCAGTCTGTGGACCTGTGCCGGTCTGTGGACCTGTGCCAGTCCGTGGACCTGTGCCGGTCTGTGGACCTGTGCCAGTCCGTGGACCTGTGCCGGTCTGTGGACCTGTGCCGATCTGTTGACGTTTGCCGGTCTGTTGACGTGTGCCGGTCTGTTGACCTGTGCCGGTATGTTGACATGTGCGGGTCTGTGCTCCTGTGCCGATCTTTTGACGTGTGCCGGTCTGTTGACGTGTAACGGTCTGTTGACGTGTGCCGGTCTGTGGACCTGTGCCGGTCTGTTGACATTTGCCCGCCTGTGGACCTGTGCCGGTCTGTTGACGTGTGCCGGTCTGTTGACTTGTGCCGGTCTGTTAAGCTGTCCCGGTCTGTGGACCTGTGCCGGTCTGTGGAACTGTGCCGGTCTCTTGACGTGTGCCGGTTTGTTGACGTGTGCCGGTCTGTGGACCTGTGCCGGTCTGTTGACGTTTGCCGGTCTGTGGACCTGTGCCGGTCTGTTGACGTGTGCCGGTCAATTGACTTGTGCCGGTCTGTTAAGCTGTCCGGTCTGTGGACCTGTGCCGGTCTGTAGACCTGTGCCAGTCCGTGGACCTGTGCATTGCTATAATTATAAAAAGTAGCAATGAAACATACACAATCTGTGAGGTCCTCATATAAGAATGCATATTGAAATGTTAGCTGATACTGCGGCAAAGAAAGTAGACCAGTTCCACTCTTCAATGACACAAAGCTCGACACATTGACGGTATGGCTTGTGATATTGAATCGCTGCTAATATAATACGTAATATTAATTAAGTATGTTACTCAGCATCTCCATGAATTCACAGACACTTGGTCATTTTGATGGTATATATTGGTGCAACCAAAACTCTTGTATTGTACTCTTGTTCTCTCTCATCTTGATTATTTTAGTTCTCCTAATCCAGATTCGCAAAAGAAAGACGTTGAAAAACCAAAGAAATGTCAAAATTCAAATATCAGACTATTATAGTTCTTAAGGGAAAAAATCGATAATTTTACTCTGCTCTTTGTTCACTTCATTGGCACTATTTCTTTTCTGACTCGTGCCCTACCTTCCATATGGAACATCTCTCTGTCTACTCAACCATTCATGACAACAATTATCGATAGTGTATATATAGAGCTCAATGTTCCATCTGTACAAAAAGACATATTGAAAACTTGACATAATTAATAGAAAGCTTCGTGTTTTACTTTCCAACAGAAGATGTCACAATCCATTTGTTGCATTTAAGGTCGATTTGTCTGTAATTTTGGAAGATCCATTACTGAACAATTAATCGTCTTCTTCGAGTTCTACTGTCCAACAGAGGATGACCCACTAAAAGGTACTGTATCCAATCCATTTATTTCATCGAAGGTTGATATGTCTGTAACTTTGGAACATACATTACTGGAGTAAGCAGCGGTTGGTGGCTTTTAAATAAATGTCGGAAGCATGATCTCTCTTGTGTCGTTTAGATTCATGTGACTGCAGAATATCATGAATTAGCCCACATTTCTCACAAGACTCTTCTTCCATTTCCATCATCTTAGAGATGCGAAGCTGGGTTTCAACAATGAGCATTATAAAAGAACAAATTTCTAGAACAGTATGGATGTTCATTCTTCAATGCGATAGCATTGTTCTCAGTCGAGCATGACTTAACATACTTGACAAAAATAGCAGCCTCGTATACCCATTATTTAAAGTTAGTATCTGACCACACTATACATCTGAAAGAGCTCATGGGAATCAAACGGCTATTCACATTTAGTAGTTTTGAGACATTCAAGTTTTAATGTTACAATTTATACCGATTTGTTATATAAATTAACTAAATAGATTAAAATTTTTAATAGATTAAGCCAAACATTTTTGTTCATAAAAACCTCATTTAGGTACATTTCTATTTATGACACCAATTTATCAGATACCAGAAATAACTAAAAAATTAACAAAATTTAATAGAGGCCTTTTTTTCTCTTGTGGTCTTCATATGTATTAACAAACTTATTATATTTGTTTTCAATAAAATCCCCGAAATGTTTTCAATTATGTTTTATGTTTTCGTTTTTTAAACTTACGTTAAAGTCAATAAACATTTATAAAAATACATCAACTTTTAAAAAAAGTAGGAAATGAAGAACATGATTGTTATACACAACCATATTTTAATACCAAATTAAGACCATGGTAAAAGAACAATAAGTAATCAAGGCTAAGATTATTCTTCAAGCTTTATTGAATGACATACATTTTATCCAAAATACATACACTACAAAAATATTTTGAACTATATGGTTTAGAAATAGTGTCTGTAGTTTGTCAGATCAGAAAGAACACTTTATCTTCAAATACATTGCTATTGTAACATCAGATGGCTTTACAGTGTAATTTTGCCCCGGATCGCTGCACCAAAAGCACCGATACTCAATATTGTCTAAATATTCAGTGTTATTGTCTTGATAAAACTTAAATTCAATATATAATTTCAATTTCTTTTAACGTCATTGAAAGTTATTTACAATACTGTTAGACATTTTTTATAAACTTGAGTACTTAAAGAAAGAAATTTTGATAATTTAAACGAAGGTTACACAAAATAAAATTCAATTATAATATTGAATTGTTTAGATTCTTCTACCACGATAAACCCTTCTTTAATTTTAATAAATTTATATCACTTGGTCTTGTTATCATAAAAAAAAATATATATTTCTGCAAACAAAGGAAATGAACAAACCATTTACTCTATAGGACATGAACGTGACAACATGAATAAAAACAAAACACCTGGACCAGATGGACTAACAACAGAGTTTTACAACTTCTTTTGCTTATTTTGTCCGGCCAGTAAATTCTGATACTTATTCTTAGACAATTGTTGATAAAGGACTGGATTATGTTCAGGTTTACGGCCTTTGTTCTCAACGTCTCGGATCCATATAGCAGCACAGGATTCACCATAGCTTATAAAACCTTACTTTTAACTTGCTGCTTAAGTTGTTGGAGTCCCAAACATTCTTGAGTTGCTGGAAGGCAGCTCTTGCTTTAGCGATCCTTATTTTAACATCAGCGTCTGTACCACCTTGTTTATCTACCACGCTGTCAAGGTAAACAAAACTGTCCACCTCCTCATGTGCTTCTCCTTCAAGCATGATGGGTGATGTACTTGTGGCATTAACCCTGAGGACTTTACTCTTCTCTTTGTGTATGTTGAGACCCATGCGAGCAGAAATGGCTGCGACAATGTTTGTTTTCTCCTGAATCTGTTGTTGGGTATGTGCAAGAAGGGCAAGATCATCAGCAAAGTCAAGATCATCAAGTTGATCCCACAAGGTCCATTGCATGCCATTCCTTTTCTGCTGTGTAGATGTTTTCATCTTCCAGTCAAAGGCTAACAGGAACAGGAAGGGTGACAGCAAAGCAACATTGTCTCACACCAGTCTTTATATGCCAAACTACTTTATAATGTGTTGTACAAATCGAAACCATTCCTGATAATTTACGTAAATTACAGCTGCGAAAAATAAAGATTAAATAATCAATTAATACTTTTAAAAAATATTCGATGAACATACATTTGATCGATTAAAATTCGATTTTAATTTAAGAAAACATTTCTAATATTTTTTTTTCTAATTTATTAATCTATCTATATTTATAATTCTCTTCATAGGACCATGCGAGACACCACGACGCAAGAAAGTATGCGCAAACAAGCATGACAAACGACCCTCGCTGGGGTCAACTAAACACAAATAACGTTTTGCAAGCGAAGGTAGTGGAGGGGTAACCAACAATGGTCCTAGCGTTTCACTGGCATTGTTCCTTCACTGAAAATGTAAGATTCGTAGTGTACTGGTTATCACGTCCGCCTTATACGGGGAAGAGTCTAGGTTCAAGCCCAAGTGAAAACATTTTTTAAATTTTTTACAAATGTCTGTTTGTTGCCCGTTCTTTTACCTCTTTTATTGCCAACACTAGCTGACGCATACGCCGCTATTGATTTAGTGACGTGTGAAGACTTCCTGAAAGACGCTGTTGTCAAAATGGGGTGAGTTTTGCCAAACGATTGTATGTGAATGAAAAGAATGAACTCTGGAGAGACCGGTGGCATAGCATACGCCGCAGACTTGCTCATCATAGACAGTGCAAAGAGCGGTTGGTGGGCGTGAGAGTCAAGGCCGTCTGAACGCATAGGCCTGTTAGGCAGTTGCCCGGGGGCCCACGAGAATAGGTGCCCCATGGGAATTTGTTTATTTATATATTGTATGTATATGTATTTTTTATTTCTGCGAGGGGGGTGGCTCACTCTTTCTTTGCCCAGGGGACCAAAATGGTGTAAAGACGGCTCTAGTGAGAATACTTACACAAAAAGCAGCACTAACGAAATAAATAAAAAAATTGTGAGTAAACGTGAAGATATGCACACTGAGGTTGTTGTTACCCGCCTCTGATTGGCCGACCCTATCGAGGGTTAGTCATATTTAGGTTTGGTAATTGCGTGTTGTTGTTGTTGTTTTGTTTTGTTTTGGGGGGGGGGTGATTATCGATTTTGTAACTCCGGTTTCAAACCGATTATCGTTTTAGTAGCTCACTTCATAGAAGTTATGGGTGTACCAAATTTCGCCTGCCAATGTTCTAAACCATCAATGAGTTGGCAGTTCCCCCCCCCCAAGCCCAACCAACGTTCACTCGCATTGTTTTGATTTCTTCATGCTGTAGTTTGTGTCCGTTCTATCTCCACTTTATTTGCACTCTCAATGAGCAAGTCTGCGCGTATGCTAAGTAGGGTTGCCAGATGTCCGGTTTTGTACCGGACTGTCCGGTATTATCGATATTTGTCCAGTGGAAAAAGGAAGCAATACTGGACATTTTACATTAAAATATTGTGCCATCGACAAAATTCGACACTAGTGTCCGGTATTTTTGAGACAGCCACCTGGCAACCCTAATGCTACGCCTCGGGGCGTCTAGTAATTATTAAATTATAACTTAATTTGTTAAATAAGATATAACACGTGAGACAAGCAACATTTTTATTTTTAAGTTTTGAAATCAAATCACAATTGCACCTGACATTTAAAGTTCAACGGAAAAAACAACATATAATATAAAATTATGACAATGGTATAAGTTATATCATATAAGTAAATGTTTAAATGTAAATACAGAATTGAAAGTATTGAATGATTGACTACTGTCAACGTACAAGTTAATGACGTTTAAATGTAAATACTGAATTGAAAGTATTGAATAATTGACTACTGTCAACGTACAAGTTAATGACAAAGAAGTTAAAAACGAAGCCATCTCTCAGCCTGTCCAAGTTTCCAAGGCTCCTGTTTAACTGTGAAGTTTATAATACAAACTAATAATTAAAAATTTAACTTAAAATTATTATTTTTTAACATATAATTATTATGTTTAACATAACATTAATATATCAGCTATAACGATGAAATAATTTAATGACATGAGTAAATAAAATAGTTACTAGTTAGAAGTTACTAGTAAGTTGTAACATGGTATTCAGCAGTACTTGTTACCTATAAGTTTGTAATTTGTTTATTCAATTTTCAAGTTTCGAAAAATTAAGTGTTTATTTTTTTTATACCAAAATTCTTTTGTAATAAAATATCATCCCAAGTGTGTTAGGCGACAAGCTAAACCGTTTATCATCATTTATCTGCCCCGCTGTGCTGAATGTTCTCTCAGTATCGATTCTTGTTAAAAGTACTGATTTTTGGTTATTGTTGTTTTTTTAATACTTTTTATATAACTAATTGTTTATAAATTTATTAATACTAATTTAATTTGATTTCAACAATTCGTTACTACATTGATATCCGAATAATATCCAGATCTGCCATAAGTGTTTGCCGAATCCAGATAGTGGCAAAAATCAGATATTCAATCCGGATATCCGGCACTAGTATAATATAAACACCCTCAATTATGGCTCATTCCGTAACGTAACGTTAAGGGACATCACTCTCCTTTTTTTAAAGATATAAAATATAGACTTAAAAACCATAATCATTTGGGTTTCCTGATTAACATTAATAAAGCACAGCACGAACCTTTGACATCGGCATTTGTGTTGTAAACAGTGCTGACTGACTTACTCAGAGTTATTTTTTGGTACAGTAATTTGGTGCGTTGCTTTCTAAAATTAGTAGATGATAGTCAAATTTACCTTAATATAACATGTGTGACTTTTCTTTGTAATGGTGTAAAGTAATTGATTATTATGTTCTTAAACTTTTTATAAATATTATTACAGATGATCATCTATAAGGAGGATTATTGTGTCCTAAGCTCATCCGTGGTGTTTGGCAGTTTGACATTTTAATACTAATTTAAATATTGATAGTGTTGTCTTTCTAGGCTTGACCAGGACACTCATGACAAGCCCGAATTCAAGGAGGGAAGAACAAAAATGTGTATGTATTTATTGATTCTTTATTTTAATTAAGATCTAGTACTTAAAACAAACGCTTGATTACTTTTAAAGTTTACAATTCCTGAAAGATTTTTTTATTACTATGTTGAAAAGTATTTTAACACTTTAGTTGATTCTTAATTTCTATTTTTTTTAAAAAATATAACGATGCTTCATTTTATTATTATTATTTTAACTTAGGGGAAATATTAGCACACTCAAACGATGTCAACAAGATATGGACAGAAGAGCAGAGGCGTCACTATGGTTGGTGTCACCCATTTTTGTAGCTCATAGTGTCAGCCCTCATTATTTACCCCATAGACGTAATCCGAGTTTGTCAGTGCCATATATAGGGAACATACAGACATTAATGTTTTATTTAGAACCGCTTTTGATAGTATCACCCCGTGCTGTCTGCACCTCCTGCGCCCTTGCCCTTTTAGTGACACCTATGGTATGTTGACTATGTCAAGATGTATGTTCAGACCGACATTAGTTAGTAAAATTTTGCTGAAAATAATTTTAACAACATAACTAAGTGTCTTTAAACTCTTGACTAAAATTTTTACAATATATTTACAGCACAAAGAGATGTTGATTCTAATATAATATTGTAGATCTTAAGTTACCTAGCAATAACCAGTAATATAAGTTGAACTAAGGTTTAACAATTCGTTCACATTGTATCCCTTATTATAGAGAGCGAGGTAAAGTGGCATGCCACTTTGATAAAAAAGATAGGCTTTCCGATATTGCAACAGTTGGAGGTAATGGTGTGTAAATTGTTAAGCATGAACATGTATGAAATTTAATTTTTACATTTCACAGTTTTTTCTGATTTGATATTAAAACACGTTAATGATACAATCGGTTCTTCGAAATTGATATGTACATATATTATTTTAGTTACATTCAAAACAACATTTATGAGACACAAAAACATAAAAGTTAGTCTCATTGAATTGTAAGCTCACAGTTATTTCATTTGTAAAAATTGATAGATTTGAACTATGAAACGCTGAGCTTGGTTTTTAAAATATGTTTTAGGTCATACGTCAGTAATGGTTTTTTGTGGTGCGAAGTTGACAGGAAATCCAATGTTAATGCATATCTTATAAATATTGTGCCAACGCGTGTCTGTATTATCACGCTATGCAAGGTAACTCCCAAATTAAAACAAGTAATAAAAACTCGAAAGAGTATTATAATGCAATTTCCAACAAAGAATTTCCGTATGCCTTTTTTTTCTAGGGAAATCATTCTAGATTACATTAAAAGTTATTTCAAATCATCAATTCTGAAAGTAAATTTAAAAAATGACGTCATATCCCTTCACTCTACATAACACCAAGAATGTGTCAATATAATGCGCACCACGCAACAATATAACATTAGCATTCACAAAGCGGAAAACTTGATTAACTATCATATTAGATTACATTAAGCTCATTTAAATTCAATAATTATAAAAGAAAACAAAACAATTATTATC
This sequence comes from Ampullaceana balthica, assembly GCA_944989445.1. Lineage (NCBI taxonomy): Eukaryota > Metazoa > Mollusca > Gastropoda > Lymnaeidae > Ampullaceana > Ampullaceana balthica. The sequence goes on from CALYLW010002591.1 coordinate 19,291, forward strand.
TAAAAATTGCTGTTAAAATTACTGAAGTCGAATGACAATAGATTTTTCAAAAATTCCTTCTTCAACATAGTTCTAAATATTATTAGCTATCGTTTGGAGTTTGTTTCAACCCGATAGTTGTTATGGGTGGCGAGTAATTGACAAAATACTGATATTTTAAAGTTTTTTCTTTTTTTTCTTTTTTTTAGGAAATCCTGTAAATCTTTTTTTTTGCTCTTGCACATCATTGGGACCTCCTTAACGTATTTGCAAAAGATCTGAACCCGCTATCTGGTATGGTTTAGGAGTTGTTGTTCGTCCGTCGTGGTCGACGATGACCACTCTCATCATATTTGCTGGGCCGCCACATGTGTTCTCTTGTGGCTTATTAACCCTATTTTTGCACGAAAGAGGCGTCCGCATGACGGACAAGAGTTGTCGGTTCAGGAGTAGTTAGGAGATATAAAACTAAATTGTTACCTCACTTTGGTGAGACCTGTACTAGAATATGCATTTTCTGTATTGGACCCATCCACCAAAGGAAGCATTGATAAACTAGAAAAAATGAAAAAAGAGCTGCCAGATTCATTACTGCAGAATATTCAAAACTGACATGAATAACACCATTAGTTAAATCATTAAACCTTGAAACACTAGAGGATAGGAGAACCAAGAGCAAAGTGGTAATCATACATAAAGCAATTAATTATAATTTAGAAATAAAACACAAAAATAATTTAATACAACCCTCAGATAGACATAAGGATAAAAACACCTTTTTTTATTCCGTATGCAAGAACAAATACATACAAATTTTCGTTCTTCCTGTCCGGAATTCGTGCGTGGAATGGGTTGCTTGAAAAAACCAGGAAATCCAACACTTTATCAACATTTAAATCTCTAATAACAATGCAGGACTAAACACAAACCATAGATAAGCGTAGGACGCAATAATTTTCTGTATAGAAGAAGCGTCTGTAAACAGATAAGATAAGATAAGATAGTTTCAGGACAATCGGTACAGCCATTTCAAATATATAAACGCACTTTTTTCTAACACAAAGAGGTTGTTGAATAAAAACAATCCGTAAAAAAACAAGTTTTTGACTATAAATCCTTTACGTATGAGACGTAACTAAAAGAATGTTCATTATAACACGCAGCGCAAGACCATCCAAAAATACAAAATTGCAGTTGTGTCGTAAAACGTGTTTAATATAATGCGCACCGATCAGGAATAGGTTTATAAAAAGTGTTGTCAGTAAAATACGCACCTTATTGCGCGACAGAAAGGTTCTTCAATATAATATGCACCGCGACGCTCTATCGCAAAAAATAGCATGATACATAGGAATAAATAAAATAATCTAAAAAATCAATAATTTAATTACGGTACATGCGATCGATCTGAAATTTTGATACATTGTTTTAGCATCGGTACAAAACTGCCTGCAAAATTTCAGCTCGCTATCTTGCGAGCAAGTTGGTTAAAAATCGATCAAAAGTTTTGGCGACAAGCAAGCAAGCAAGCAAGCAAGCAAGGTCGGTCGGTCGGCCGCAGACACCACGAGTTAATATAAAGGATTTAAAAATATCATGGAAAAAGGAACGTTCTTTCCTAATATGAAGATCTTGTTATGGAAATACCAAGGCATCGTATAATAAACTCTTTTTAGCAATCATATGTTTATCCTTTTTTTACATTTCGGTTAGTAGGTTCTACTGAGAAAATGGTTAAAACAATATTACTACTTTTTGATATATATATATATTGATCAATAAGATTCAATTAATCGCATTAAATAATTGTGCTCTATTAAAAAAAACATTTTATTTTGTATGCACTAAAAATGCTCTATTTAATATTAATTGAAAAAAAAATAAAAACAATACATTAAGCAGTTGTAAGAACATAATTTATATTCTAAGATCAGATAGTTTGTGAATTATTTTCCTCAAAGTTATAAAATAATTTTGTGTTATTTCCTTATTCAAATCAATAAAACCAAACGTATACTAATAATAAAAAATTGCAATATTCATTAATTTATGCAAATATTTTGTTAACACGACATTCCATCTGAGAATAGACTATGACTTATTAACCTGTCCAGAAGCAGTTCCACAATGGTCAGTTATTATGTGTTAATGTATAAATTGTAAAAATATCAGCACAGTGCTTTAGCTGCCTACTGATAATTATAGGCAAATATACATCTTTAAAAATACCCTTTGCTTCTTTGTGAGGAAAGATTAATAGGGTACACACATTTAGAAAGTGGGGCCTGATTATTTTACCAAAATTAAATGAGGTATATACAATCTTTAAAATGCATAGGTGCATTACTGTGCAGCACCGGACAGCATCAATTTGAAATGAGAACATATAAGCATTTACTTAATACAAAGCCAGGAGAACAATAGAGACATTACATTTGTGTGTGGCTACCATACTTTTATTACTAATATCCCCTTCTGTAGTCCGCTCAAAAAATGTATAATTTTTATTTAACCAATCGCAATTCTTTAATAATAAAAAAATATTAATTTAACATTTAACTTCCAAATAAACAATTAACATCTCATTTTTGTCTGGGATGGCGACTAAAAGAACAACTAGAGTAATTTTCCACCTCGCGAACGCCATACGCTAAAAATAGCACCATTTTTTGGCTTTAATTACATAGTTTCTAAACCGTTCGACACAGGGTAAAAACTAAAGTACCTACAAGTAGTATGACAACAAGGCTACTATAATGAGACAGTATTCTTCTATTACTACGCGGGGTTAGAGTGTAAAGTCCAATTTTAGCGGACCCAGTTAGCTACCGCCTGCCGAACACTTTTTTGCTTAATTTACTTCAAAGCAGACACTTTTACCTCAAAGCAGACACATAACCAAAATCATCAAATAATCAATTTTTAGTTAATGGAGTCAACAAATAATACTGGAGATGTCAATAATAATGTAATAACCGTTTATTAAAGAAATTAGATCCCGAATAACTTATCTCTATTAATATGAATAACTTATGATCTATATATACAAAATAATACTATAGGTAGATCTATAATATATAGTCTAGTCAGGGCAGCAAACAGTGCACACAAAAGTGCCTTGTTTCAAAGATGCACAATTTTGCGTGCACTGTGCATGCCACCAGCCATCACACACATCACATTGGACCCAAACCTCTGCCCCTCCCCCTTTTTGCACCCTTGACACATTCCTGCCAACAAGAGATCCTCTTCTATATCTAAAGTATCGTCATCTGCAGCCATGTCAAGCTCCATTGTTTGTACCAACTGTGAGTCATCACTGCTGCTATCAGATAGATCTATTACTGGATACTACTTTACTTTCTTGGACTCCACTATTTTCATTTTTTTAATGTGCTCTTCTTCTCTCTTGCGTCTTTTTTCTTCCCTTTCTTGCTCTCTTTTCCTTTTTGTAGCCTCTTTTTTATTTGCATCCTATCTCTTTTTGCTTTCTTCCCTCTCGATCTTTCTTTTCAGTTTATTTTTTTCTATTTTATATTAGTCTGTTGTTTTCTTTTTTTAATGCTTCTTTAAACTCTTACCACTGACCAAGATTGGCATGGTTGGAGCATTTGCTGTTAACGTCTTGTTTTTATTCCTTCTAACAAAAGCAGGCAGCTTTAAAATGTCATCTACTGTCAAGTTAGCTTTGAGTGTGCAGTTTTTGGGTTCTTCTAGACTGCACATTTCTATTAGCCCCACAGCTAAGGCTTGAAACTTGTTCTCTTCTTCCTCTTTGCTAAGGTCGTCTCCTGCAGTAGAACTTATCATTGTAAGTTGACATTTTTTAAAATTAAATTGGTTGCGACCCATTTCACCATATAAAAAATGTTTGAATAGTCATGGAGTGCTTTAAGTTGTGCAGCAGACAAATTGGACTTTGGTGTTGATGATGCAGGTAATGATTCTGGTTGGGAAGATTTGTAAATGATAGACTTATTTTCATTCTCAAATCGGCTGTTTTCCTGTATAATGGAGCTGGGTCTCTATGACTACTTGTGTTTCATTCGCACAATGAGTGCCTGTGTGTAAGATTCGATTGGCTGTGTCTCAATGATTGTTTCTGTGTAAATTTCTATTGGCGTTGTTTCAGTGGTTGCTGCTGTGTCGGATTCTATGTGTTGTGCCTAGATGATTGCTTGGTTATCGTTGGGACTCAATCAATTTGTTGTAATTTATGCTGTGCAGGTGGTTTAGCTTAATTTTCCTACATGAAAAAGTGTTCGCAACGAAGTAATAAAACAAATATACTTCAACGTGAGCATGCCCTCAAAACGAACACTACTATTCTCAAATAACATTAAAGGCCAAGAGCTAGACCCTTATTTAACTAAATTTTTCTGCAGAATAAAAGTGTTCGGTACAAAGTAAAATCCGACGTTAAACTTACTTCGTCGCGAACACCCCTTCGAAACGAACATTGCTATTAAAAAGCATTGTAAAGTATAACAGCGTTGTTACTGGCCTATTTGTAAGTGATGATGCAAAACCAAACATGTGTGTTTTCCAAAGTGAACAGGAAAAGTAGTCTTAACCCAGACATCAACTTCGTTCTTCCTAGGGACGCTGACAGCATGCATGGCGCAAGGATCAAAATGTTGACACACATTTACTCACAAAATAGTGCGTCCCGGCAAACGAAACGATAAAATGATATTGAAAACAGAAGTACTTTCGACTTACGGGTGTTCGTTTTCGTGTTAGACGGAAAATAAAAATACAGAGAACGCTTTATGAAATAGTGTTCGCTACGACATAGCGTTCGCGAGGAGGTAACTTACTCTATATCATTTATGTTGAAGGTAAAAAATAACACCAAAAAAAGAGGAAATTTTAATTGTTTATAAGCAGGACGATCAAAATTGATATAACGATTGAGATAATAAACAAGTTTATAAGCAGGACGATCAAAATTGATATAACGATTGAGATAATAAACAAGTTTATAAGCAGGACGATCAAAATTGATATAACGATTGAGATAATAAACAAGTTTATAAGCAGGACGATCAAAATTGATATAACGATTGAGATAATAAACAAGTTTATAAGCAGGACGATCAAAATTGATATAACGATTGAGATAATAAACAAGTTTATAAGCAGGACGATCAAAATTGATATAACGATTGAGATAATAAACAAGTTTATAAGCAGGACGATCAAAATTGATATAACGATTGAGATAATAAACAAGTTTATAAGCAGGACGATCAAAATTGATATAACGATTGAGATAATAAACAAGTTTATAAGCAGGACGATCAAAATTGATATAACGATTGAGATAATAAACAAGTTTATAAGCAGGACGATCAAAATTGATATAACGATTGAGATAATAAACAAGTTTATAAGCAGGACGATCAAAATTGATATAACGATTGAGATAATAAACAAGTTTATAAGCAGGACGATCAAAATTGATATAACGATTGAGATAATAAACAAGTTTATAAGCAGGACGATCAAAATTGATATAACGATTGAGATAATAAACAAGTTTATAAGCAGGACGATCAAAATTGATATAACGATTGAGATAATAAACAAGTTTATAAGCAGGACGATCAAAATTGATATAACGATTGAGATAATAAACAAGTTTATAAGCAGGACGATCAAAATTGATATAACGATTGAGATAATAAACAAGTTTATAAGCAGGACGATCAAAATTGATATAACGATTGAGATAATAAACAAGTTTATAAGCAGGACGATCAAAATTGATATAACGATTGAGATAATAAACAAGTTTATAAGCAGGACGATCAAAATTGATATAACGATTGAGATAATAAACAAGTTTATAAGCAGGACGATCAAAATTGATATAACGATTGAGATAATAAACAAGTTTATAAGCAGGACGATCAAAATTGATATAACGATTGAGATAATAAACAAGTTTATAAGCAGGACGATCAAAATTGATATAACGATTGAGATAATAAACAAGTTTATAAGCAGGACGATCAAAATTGATATAACGATTGAGATAATAAACAAGTTTATAAGCAGGACGATCAAAATTGATATAACGATTGAGATAATAAAAAAGTTTATAAGCAGGACGATCAAAATTGATATAACGATTGAGATAATAAACAAGTTTATAAGCTGGACGATCAAAATTG
>CALYLW010002591.1:25912-65984 GCA_944989445.1 Ampullaceana balthica
GAAACGAATTTCACTTCTCTGACCAGGGATGGACTGGGAACTTCAAGCGGCCCTGGGAAAAAAAATGTGCCCATCTTCATAACTTTTATTTTCCTTGTTCATTTTGTCCATCAAAACCTGAGGGCCAAGACCTCCAAAGTCATGGGTCACTTTACAAATTACAATAAACAATTAATAAAATTTTTAAAAATATAAAAAAATAAAAAAAAACAATAAATCGCATTTATATGTATAAATAAAATATCAAGAATGGGTCACTTCAAGTTATAAATCAATTTATTCAGACTCACTGTGATGATGTTTATAGTATAGGCAACTTCTTTAATTAAGCTGTGTGCCATTTCGGCTACATGATCTATAATCGTGTCATTATTCAGTTAACTTAAAACATCTGTTTCTGTTGACATAAGCATAAAAGCTTCAAGGTGTGTATAGCCAATGTACGTCGCAAGCGATTCTTAATGTATTTCAGTCATGGCCGGCCCTAGAGTATGCGGGGCCCAAGGCAGCCTACGATATGCGGGGCCATGACTTAATGTATTTCAGTCACGGCCGGCCCTAGAGTATGTGGGGCCCAAGGCAGCCTACGATATGCGGGGCCATGACCTAATGTATTTCAGTCATGACCGGCCCTAGAGTATGCGGGGCCCAAGGCAGCCTACGATATGCGGGGCCATGACTTAATGTATTTCAGTCATGGCCTGCCCTATAGTATGCGGGGCCCAAGGCAGCCTACGATATGCGGGGCCATGACAATGTATTTCGGTCATGGCCGGCCCTATAGTATGCGGGGCCCAATGCAGCCTAGCATATGAGGGGCCCCGAGCCCAAGGTAGCAGATGAGGAGCGAGACCCATGCACACATTTGCATTTGTACATATATTAAATGATATAAAATAAAAAATTTAATTATTTAAATTTTTACTCTAAATCACACATCGATAATTACAGTTTTAATTGAAGATCCTAAAACTCAAAAAAATATTAAAATAATTAAAATGTTTCCTTTTGGTATGCTAATTAGACAGTTTATATATATATATAAATATATATATAATATAATATAATATATATATATATATATATATATATATATATATATATTATACGATTAACAATGTAAACTAAATGCATTAGCATTTGTTTAGTTGTATCTTCTATTTCCACCTTGTTTTTACAACTTCCAAGTAGATTCTAAAGCTTGTGAGCTTTTGCGGCTGCAAGATCTGAAATACTGGTAAGTTCAATATTGTCAAGATCCTTAGCAACATAAGTCTCAATGTCAAAATAGCTGTTACTGAGCCGATCTTGAATCATTGTTCATCTCATAAAGTTTTTAATACGCTTAAGATTCGAAAAGTTAAGAAAGTCACTATAGCGCTTTTTTTTCTGAAAGAAACTGCAAAATATTAACAGGATCGTTGTAGGTAACTGCAGAAATTATGGAACTCAATGATTGCTACTCATCAGCAAGCATGAAATCATCAAGACAATTACTTTCGCAGGGAGTGAGCTTTTCTCAAGATTCATACAGCAATTCAGTACATAATTGTTTTGTAATTAATGAACTTTATAAAGAAATAAAAAACGAGTCATTATGCCTTAGTATTTGTTCAAATGACATGTCCATTGACATGATTGAATATAAACAACCTGGTTTAAAAATATGTGTTATTATTTACTTGTGCATCTATAAATCCTTCATCTTCTCCTTCATATCTAAATTGTTTTATTTCTTTTTCAAATGGGTTCATATGGGTTCATATGGGTTCAACTTCTATGCCTGTGGCTATTTCTTTTGCAAATACTATTGTTGTTTCAAAACCACGATTTCAGTAAGATTTTCACCATTTGCAGGTATTTGCCATGCTCTCAACTTCAGTTTTTAGACCGACAGAAATATTTTCTAATTCTTTGCTGATGTAATTAAATTGGAATAATATGTCGTACCAAAAAGCATTTGACACAAAGAAATTGAAGTTCTTAAGTTGTTTGCACAAACACTCTGCTTCACTTCAAGCTTTTGGATCAATATTTTGCTATGGTACTTTGAACAGTGCATCATCAATTTTTCCTGCTTGATATCCCACTACCTTTACGCTTTCCACATGGCTTTCCAATTTTGCTTCACAAAGTGGTTTCACAGAAAAATTTCAAACATACTTGGAAAATAAAGCCCATCGCTTTGTTGAAGCATAAAATAAAATATAGATTGTTAAATTATATACCAAAAAATCGTCGTTACATCAGCACACTTTTACCATATAAAATAGCAGGAAGATGTAGCTGTGAAGGGTACAAAGGGTAAAAAATGCTTTGGGATTTAATTGTAAAAGATGACCTTGTACGCCTCACAATGCCTATCACCTATCATGTTCGCACATTTGCCGTGTCCTTGACCGCGGATATCAGAAACATCTAAGCCAATTTTCTCAATTCATATAGTAAGTCATCAAGCAGTTGTTGCTCAGTACTTTCTTCAAATTCTAGAAAGCATATGAAGTGCTCATGAGTTACTTCAGAATATCCACGTCCTTGGCTTACATAGCGCATTGTTAGTGGCATCTATTTTCGGTGAAATTGGCACGGTGTGCAATAAATTATTAATGTAAAGTATTTAGCTGATTTTACTCTTCCTACACTCATTTTCCTTACCCATTTTCCCATTAACGAAATGAGCTCGTTCTGAATGCGCTTTCCTGAATTAGTGATCATGAATTTCATCTATTTTTATTCTTCATTATTTTCCTGCAAAACCGAAACAAATTTTTCTGGCAATTCCACGAAACCCCGAAAGTTTCCATTGTGTGCCTGATGTATTTATCAACTGAACTACGAAATAGTTGAGCGAGAATTTGGACAATGACCATGAGACGTTGAAATACACTATGCCAACGAGCTTTTTCATTGTTTTAATATTTTTTGGCTTGCTTGTTGATTCTCATTGTTTTGTTAGTCCTGTTTTTCATCTCAAACCATTCCAAAGTAGATGTCATATGCCCATTTGATTTATAATGAGCAGACAGTATAACACATTTTAATTTCACTTACCATAACAAGTTAAAGGCTAAAATTGGCGTTCTCTTTTTTTAAATGTTATGAATACGTAAATGCTACTAAAATACGCATGGAAAAATACTTCTTGCATTAGGATTTAAGATGATTATAATATTTTATTATATTAGTACGGAATTTTTCTAGTTATTTTATTCTGAAAAAATAAATATAAAGTTTTCTTGATACGCTCTTATAAAAAAAAATATTGTGTAATAAAAGTCAAATTGTTAAAAGTAGTAAAATGCTAAGTCAAAGCGCGGGCCCTGAAAAGTGCGGGACCGGCCCTGATCATCAGTCATTGATGATCCCCGCCCACTCAAGTTTGGGTAACGCCTTAGATAGGCCATTGATGATCCCCGCCCACTCCAGTTTGGGTAACGCCTTAGATAGGCCAATGATGATCCCCGCACACTCCAGTTTGGGTAACGCCTTAGATAGGTCATTGATGATCCCCGCCCACAGCAGAATATCTCAGAACTACAAAAATGTGACATAACTGTTTCTTCCTTCAGCTCTTCATATTTATTTTAAAACTTGAATATCTCAGAACTACAAAAATGTGACATAACTGTTTCTTCCTTCAGCTCTTCATATTTATTTTAAAACTTGAATATCTCAGAACTACAAAAATGTGACATAACTGTTTCTTCCTTCAGCTCTTCATATTTATTTTAAAACTTGAATATCTCAGAACTACAAAAATGTGACATAACTGTTTCTTCCTTCAGCTCTTCATATTTATTTTAAAACTTGAATATCTCAGAACTACAAAAATGTGACATAACTGTTTTCTTCCTTCAGCTCTTCATATTTATTTTAAAACTTGAATATCTCAGAACTACAAAAATGTGACATAACTGTTTCTTCCTTCAGCTCTTCATATTTATTTTAAAACTTGAATATCTCAGAACTACAAAAATGTGACATAACTGTTTCTTCCTTCAGCTCTTCATATTTATTTTAAAACTTGAATATCTCAGAACTACAAAAATGTGACATAACTGTTTCTTCCTTCAGCTCTTCATATTTATTTTAAAACTTGAATATCTCAGAACTACAAAAATGTGACATAACTGTTTCTTCCTTCAGCTCTTCATATTTATTTAAAACTTGAATATCTCAGAACTACAAAAATGTGACATAACTGTTTCTTCCTTCAGCTCTTCATATTTATTTTAAGACTTTGAATATCTCAGAACTACAAAAATGTGTCATAACTGTATCTTCCTTCAGCTCTTCATATTTATTTTAAAACTTGAATATCTCAGAACTACAAAAATGTGACATAACTGTTTCTTCCTTCAGCTCTTCATATTTATTTTAAGACTTTAATATCTCAGAACTACAAAAATGTGACATAACTGTTTCTTCATTCAGCTCTTCAAATTTATTTTAAAACTTGAATATCTCAGAACTACAAAAATATGACATAACTGTTTCTTCCTTCAGCTCTTCATATTTATTTTAAAACTTGAATATCTCAGAACTACAAAAATGTGACATAACTGTTTCTTCCTTCAGCTCTTCATATTTATTTTAAAACTTGTATATCTCAGAACTACAAAAAGGTGACATAACTGTTTCTTCTTCAGCTCTTCATATTTATTTTAAAACTTGATATCTCAGAACTCCAAAAATGTGACATACTTTTTCTTCCTTCAGCTCTTCATATTTATTTTAAAACTTGAATATCTCAGAACTCCAAAAATGTGACATAACTGTTTCTTCCTTCAGCTCTTCATATTTATTTTAAAACTTGAATATCTCAGAACTACAAACATGTGACATAACTATTTCTTCCTTCAGCTCTTCATACTTATTTTAAAACTTGAATATCTCAGAACTACAAAAATGTGACATAACTGTTTCTTCCTTCAGCTCTTCATGTTTATTTTAAAACTTGAATATCTCAGAACTCCAAAAATGTGACATAACTTTTTCTTCCTTCAGCTCTTCATATTTATTTGAAAACTTGAATATCTCAGAACTCCAAAAATGTGACATAACTGTTTCTTCCTTCAGCTCTTCATATTTATTTTAAAACTTGAATATCTCAGAACTACAAAACATGTGACATAACTGTTTCTTCCTTCAGCTCTTCATATTTATTTTAAAACTTGAATATCTCAGAACTACAAAAATGTGACATAACTGTTTCTTCCTTCAGCTCTTCATATTTATTTTAAAACTTGAATATCTCAGAACTTCAAAAATGTGACATAACTGTTTCTTCCTTCAGCTCTTCATATTTATTTTAAAACTTGAATATCTCAGAACTACAAACATGTGAAATAACTGTTTCTTCCTTCAGCTCTTCATATTTATTTTAAAACTTGAATATCTCAGAACTACAAACATGTGACATAACTGTTTCTTCATCCAGCTCTTCATATTTATTTTAAAACTTGAATATCTCAGAACTACAAAAATGTGACATAACTGTTTCTTTCTTCAGCTCTTCATATTTATTTTAAAACTTGAATATCTCAGAACTCCAAAAATGTGACATAACTGTTTCTTCCTTCAGCTCTTCATATTTATTTTGAAACTTGAATATCTCAGAACTACAAACATGTGACATAACTGTTTCTTCCTTCAGCTCTTCATATTTATTTTAAAACTTGAATATCTCAGAACTACAAAAATGTGACATAACTGTTTCTTCCTTCAGCTCTTCATATTAATTTTAAAACTTGAATATCTCAGAACTACAAAAAATGTGACATAACTGTTTCTTCCTTCAGCTCTTCATATTTATTTTAAAACTTGAATATCTCAGAACTACAAACATGTGACATAACTGTTTCTTCCTTCAGCTTTTCATATTTATTTTAAAACTTGAATATCTCAGAACTACAAAAATGTGACATAACTGTTTCTTCCTTCAGCTCTTCATATTAATTTTAAAACTTGAATATCTCAGAACTACAAAAAATGTGACATAACTGTTTCTTCCTTCAGCTCTTCATATTTATTTTAAAACTTGAATTTCTCAGAACTACAAAAATGTGACATAACTGTTTCTTCCTTCAGCTCTTCATATTTATTTTAAAACTTGAATATCTCAGAACTACAAACATGTGACATAACTGTTTCTTCCTTCAGCTCTTCATATTTATTTTAAAACTTGAATATCTCAGAACTACAAACATGTGACATAACTGTTTCTTCCTTCAGCTCTTCATATTTATTTTAAAACTTGAATATCTCAGAACTACAAAAATGTGACATAACTGTTTCTTCCTTCAGCTCTTCATATTTATTTTAAAACTTGAATATCTCAGAACTCCAAAAATGTGACATAACTGATTCTTCCTTCAGCTCTTCATATTTATTTTAAAACTTGAATATCTCAGAACTACAAACATGTGACATAACTGTTTCTTCCTTCAGCTCTTCATATTAATTTTAAAACTTGAATATCTCAGAACTACAAAAAATGTGACATAACTGTTTATTCCTTCAGCTCTTCATATTTATTTGAAAACTTGAATATCTCAGAACTCCAAAAATGTGATATAACTGGTTCTTCCTTCAGCTCTTCATATTTATTTTAAAACTTGAATATCTCAGAACTACGAACATGTGTCATAACTGTTTCTTCCTTCAGCTCTTCATATTTATTTTAAAACTTGAATATCTCAGAACTACAAACATGTGAAATAACTGTTTCTTCCTTCAGCTCTTCATATTTATTTTAAAACTTGAATATCTCAGAACTACAAAAATGTGACATAACTGTTTCTTCCTTCAGCTCTTCATATTAATTTTAAAACTTGAATATCTCAGAACTACAAAAAATGTGACATAACTGTTTCTTCCTTCAGCTCTTCATATTTATTTTAAAACTTGAATATCTCAGAACTACAAAAATGTGACATAACTGTTTCTTCCTTCAGCTCTTCATATTTATTTTAAAACTTGAATATCTCAGAACTACAAACATGTGACATAACTGTTTCTTCCTTCAGCTCTTCATATTTATTTTAAAACTTGAATATCTCAGAACTATAAACATGTGACATAACTGTTTCTTCCTTCAGCTCTTCATATTTATTTTAAAACCTGAATATCTCAGAACTACAAAAATGTGACATAACTGTTTCTACCTTCAGCTCTTCATATTTATTTTAAAACTTGAATATCTCAGAACTCCAAAAATGTGACATAACTGTTTCTTCCTTCAGCTCTTCATATTTATTTTAAAACTTGAATATCTCAGAACTACAAACAATGTGACATAACTGTTTATTCCTTCAGCTCTTCATATTTATTTTAAAACTTGAATATCTCAGAACTACAAAAATGTGACATAACTGTTTCTTCCTTCAGCTCTTCATATTTATTTTAAAACTTGAATATCTCAGAACTACAAAAATGTGACATAACTGTTTCTTCCTTCAGCTCTTCATATTTTTTTTAAAACTTGAATATCTCAGAACTACAAACATGTGACATAACTGTTTCTTCCTTCAGCTCTTCATATTTATTTTAAAACTTGAATATCTCAGAACTATAAACATGTGACATAACTGTTTCTTCCTTCAGCTCTTCATATTTATTTTAAAACCTGAATATCTCAGAACTACAAAAATGTGACATAACTGTTTCTACCTTCAGCTCTTCATATTTATTTTAAAACTTGAATATCTCAGAACTCCAAAAATGTGACATAACTGTTTCTTCCTTCAGCTCTTCATATTTATTTTAAAACTTGAATATCTCAGAACTACAAACAATGTGACATAACTGTTTATTCCTTCAGCTCTTCATATTTATTTTAAAACTTGAATATCTCAGAACTACAAAAATGTGACATAACTGTTTCTTCCTTCAGCTCTTCATATTTATTTTAAAACTTGAATATCTCAGAACTACAAAAATGTGACATAACTGTTTCTTCCTTCAGCTCTTCATATTTTTTTTAAAACCTGAATATCTCAGAACTACAAAAATGTGACATAACTGTTTCTACCTTCAGCTTTTCATATTTATTTTAAAACTTGAATATCTCAGAACTACAAAAATGTGACATAACTGTTTCTTCCTTCAGCTCTTCATATTAATTTTAAAACTTGAATATCTCAGAACTACAAAAAATGTGACATAACTGTTTCTTCCTTCAGCTCTTCATATTTATATTGAAACTTAAATTTCTCAGAACTACAAAAATGTGACATAACTGTTTCTTCCTTCAGCTCTTCATATTTATTTTAAAACTTGAATATCTCAGAACTACAAACATGTGACATAACTGTTTCTTCCTTCAGCTCTTCATATTTATTTTAAAACTTGAATATCTCAGAACTACAAAAATGTGACATAACTGTTTCTTCCTTCAGCTCTTCATATTTATTTTAAAACTTGAATATCTCAGAACTCCAAAAATGTGACATAACTGATTCTTCCTTCAGCTCTTCATATTTATTTTAAAACTTGAATATCTCAGAACTACAAACATGTGACATAACTGTTTCTTCCTTCAGCTCTTCATATTAATTTTGTAGTTCTGAGATATTCAAGTTTTAAAATAAATATGAAGAGCTGAAGGAAGAAACAGTTATGTCACATGTTTTGTAGTTCTGAGATATTCAAGTTTTAAAATAAATATGAAGAGCTGAAGGAAGAAACAGTTATGTCACATTTTTGTAGTTCTGAGATATTCAAGTTTTAAAATAAATATGAAGAGCTGAAGGAATAAACAGTTATGTCACATGTTTGTAGTTCTGAGATATTCAAGTTTTAAAATAAATATGAAGAGCTGAAGGTAGAAACAGTTATGTCACATTTTTGTAGTTCTGAGATATTCAAGTTTTAAAATAAATATGAAGAGCTGAAGGAAGAAACAGTTATGTCACATTTTTGTAGTTCTGAGATATTCAAGTTTTAAAATAAATATGAAGAGCTGAAGGAAGAAACAGTTATGTCACATGTTTTGTAGTTCTGAGATATTCAAGTTTTAAAATAAATATGAAGAGCTGAAGGAAGAAACAGTTATGTCACATTTTTGTAGTTCTGAGATATTCAAGTTTTAAAATAAATATGAAGAGCTGAAGGAAGAAACAGTTATGTCACATGTTTGTAGTTCTGAGATATTCAAGTTTTAAAATAAATATGAAGAGCTGAAGGAAGAAACAGTTATGTCACATTTTTGTAGTTCTGAGATATTCAAGTTTTAAAATAAATATGAAGAGCTGAAGGAAGAAACAGTTATGTCACATTTTTGTAGTTCTGAGATATTCAAGTTTTAAAATAAATATGAAGAGCTGAAGGAAGAAACAGTTATGTCACATTTTTGTAGTTCTGAGATATTCAAGTTTTAAAATAAATATGAAGAGCTGAAGGAAGAAACAGTTATGTCACATTGTTTGTAGTTCTGAGATATTCAAGTTTTAAAATAAATATGAAGAGCTGAAGGAAGAAACAGTTATGTCACATTTTTGTAGTTCTGAGATATTCAAGTTTTAAAATAAATATGAAGAGCTGAAGGAAGAAACAGTTATGTCACATTTTTGTAGTTCTGAGATATTCAAGTTTTAAAATAAATATGAAGAGCTGAAGGAAGAAACAGTTATGTCACATTTTTGTAGTTCTGAGATATTCAAGTTTTAAAATAAATATGAAGAGCTGAAGGAAGAAACAGTTATGTCACATTTTTTGTAGTTCTGAGATATTCAAGTTTTAAAATTAATATGAAGAGCTGAAGGAAGAAACAGTTATGTCACATTTTTGTAGTTCTGAGATATTCAAGTTTTAAAATAAATATGAAGAGCTGAAGGAAGAAACAGTTATTTCACATGTTTGTAGTTCTGAGATATTCAAGTTTTAAAATAAATATGAAGAGCTGAAGGAAGAAACAGTTATGTCACATTTTTGGAGTTCTGAGATATTCAAGTTTTAAAATAAATATGAAGAGCTGAAGGAAGAAACAGTTATGTAACATTTTTGTAGTTCTGAGATATTCAAGTTTTAAAATAAATATGAAGAGCTGAAGGAAGAAACAGTTATGTCACATTTTTGTAGTTCTGAGATATTTAAGTTTTAAAATAAATATGAAGAGCTGGAGGAAGAAACAGTTATATCACATGTTTTGTAGTTCTGAGATATTCAAGTTTTAAAATAAATATGAAGAGCTGAAGGAAGAAACAGTTATGACACATGTTCGTAGTTCTGAGATATTCAAGTTTTAAAATAAATATGAAGAGCTGAAGGAAGAACCAGTTATATCACATTTTTGGAGTTCTGAGATATTCAAGTTTTCAAATAAATATGAAGAGCTGAAGGAATAAACAGTTATGTCACATTTTTGTAGTTCTGAGATATTCAAGTTTTAAAATTAATATGAAGAGCTGAAGGAAGAAACAGTTATGTCACATTTTTGTAGTTCTGAGATATTCAGGTTTTAAAATAAATATGAAGACCTGAAGGAAGAAACAGTTATGTCACATGTTTATAGTTCTGAGATATTCAAGTTTTAAAATAAATATGAAGAGCTGAAGGAAGAAACAGTTATGTCACATTTTTGTAGTTCTGAGATATTCAAGTTTTAAAATAAATATGAAGAGCTGAAGGAAGAAACAGTTATGTCACATGTTTGTAGTTCTGAGATATTCAAGTTTTAAAATAAATATGAAGAGCTGAAGGAAGAAACAGTTATGTCACATGTTTGTAGTTCTGAGATATTCAAGTTTTAAAATAAATATGAAGAGCTGAAGGAAGAAACAGTTATGTCACATTTTTGTAGTTCTGAGAAATTCAAGTTTTAAAATAAATATGAAGAGCTGAAGGAAGAAACAGTTATGTCACATTTTTTGTAGTTCTGAGATATTCAAGTTTTAAAATTAATATGAAGAGCTGAAGGAAGAAACAGTTATGTCACATTTTTGTAGTTCTGAGATATTCAAGTTTTAAAATAAATATGAAAAGCTGAAGGAAGAAACAGTTATGTCACATGTTTGTAGTTCTGAGATATTCAAGTTTTAAAATAAATATGAAGAGCTGAAGGAAGAAACAGTTATGTCACATTTTTGTAGTTCTGAGATATTCAAGTTTTAAAATTAATATGAAGAGCTGAAGGAAGAAACAGTTATGTCACATTTTTGTAGTTCTGAGATATTCAAGTTTTAAAATAAATATGAAGAGCTGAAGGAAGAAACAGTTATGTCACATGTTTGTAGTTCTGAGATATTCAAGTTTCAAAATAAATATGAAGAGCTGAAGGAAGAATGATGGGGGGAGGTTATCAAAGGTGTTATGCTCCCTTGGGGGAGAGGACAGGGTGATAAGGAAGGTTATCACAGGTGTTATGTTCCCTTGTGGGAGTGGACATGGTGATGGGGGAAGGTTATCCCAGGATTTATGTTCCCTTGTGGGAGTGGGCAGGGTGATGGGGGAGGTTATCTCATGTGTTATGTTCCCTTGGTGGAGTGGACAGGGTGATGGGGGGAGGTTATCACAGGTGTTATGCTCCCTTGTGGGAGTGGACAGGGTGGTTGGGGAAGGTTATCCCAGGTGTTATGTTCCCTTGTGGGAATGGACAGGGTGATGGGGGAAGGTTATCCCAGGATTTATGTTCCCTTGTGGGAGTGGACAGTGTGATGGGGGAGGTTATCTCATGTGTTATGTTCCCTTGGTGGAGTGGACAGGGTGATGGGGGGAGGTTATCCCATGTGTTATGTTCCCTTGGGGGAGTGGTAAGGGTGATGGGGGAAGGTTATCCCATGTGTTATGTTCGCTTGGGGGAGTGGACAGGGTGATGGGTGAAGGTTATCCCATGTGTTATGTTCCCTTGTGGGAGTGGACAGGGTGATAGGGGAAGGTTATCACATGTGTTATGTTCCCTTGGGGGAGTGGACAGGGTGATGGGAGAATCGTAAACAGGTCTTGAAAAATATACGTTTGGAATAGGCAGAGGTTGAATAAATTACTGGCAGCTTGTCAAGATAGGCGAGTGTAGAGATCGGTGTCTATTATTGTTTCCTTAGACACTCCCCCCCCCCAACGACCACAATGGTCAAAGGATTGATAATGATGATATGTGTATATATAGTTTATTTCCGGATTGAACAGCCACATAATCAATACTAGATATGACCCGCGGTGTAGCTTACCTCGCACACTTGCTAATAGTTAGTGCAAAGAACAGGGGGGGGGCAGAATGACACAAACAGCAGCGGGATGTATTTAAAAAAACGTGAGTGGACGTCGAGTCGGGGGGGGGGAAGGGGACCAGCGACGCATTGTTTGTTTCGAGACAAGCGCACGGTGGTTCTTGTTACCTGCCCTCAACCCCACCCTGTACCACCATCGATTGCCAACTATAATCTGTGATTGGTCAACCATAGCAAGGTAATTCGTTATGCTTATTCGCACACGTCTTGTGCTTGTTTTTTTTAAAATTATTATTTGTTCACTTATATAGCTCAGTACCCAAGCCTACTGCTGGGCTCACAGCGCTTTACAAACATGTTTAACAACTAGATAAAACACAATGCACTATAAATCTTCCTAAACATAGTTACACACACACAATTTCATATAAATGTTCAGAAATGGACGCATCAATGCTTTTACTGGTAAATTATATATATATATACTAGCGTACCCCCGTCAAAAATGACGGAAGTTTTCAGCTGAAATCTAATTATTTTATAAAAAATGCCCTTTTCTTAGGGTGCCTACGGCGCCGACCTTTTTCAGAAGCCCAACTAACTCGTCCTTGTTTGATAAATACGAAATATTAAACTTTCTGAAATGTACACAAAGTATTTTATAATAGGGGTTGCAGGGCGCCTGCGGCGCCCATTTTTTATTTTATTTTTATAATTAACCATCATCAAGTCCTCTATTTACATTGATCCCTTTTCCAAAATTAAAATATGAGCGAAAACAATGACATCATATAATTTTTTTTTACAGCGCATATTTAATTTGCACACCTTTGGATGCTTTGGCGCAGTAATTTGGTTTTCCCTGCTTTCTAAAATTAGTGGCGTCAGGACAGACTGACTGACTTGCGTGACAATTGCAAATTATATAGTTTTATAAATAATATATATATTTTTTTTTCACTCAACTGTTACTTAAATGTAATTTACTTATCAAGATGGAGTTTAAAATTTATTAACAAATTATTATTATTTAACTTTGAGTAAATCCCCTTAAAGGGATAAGCTATATGCTCAACATCTCCAATAAGTCATTTCAGTTAATGTAGTAACAGCATATATCATGTTATTTGATATAAAAACATGTTAAGTCATGTAAGTTAATATAGTGAAAATATACAGTCATGTCAGTTAATGTAGTGAAATATACAGTCATGTCAGTTAATATAGTAAAATATACAGTCATGTCAGTTAATATAGTGACAATATACAGTCATGCCAGTTAGTATAGTGAAATATACAGTCATGTCCGTTAATATAGTGACAATATACAGTCATGTCATTTAAAATAGTGAAATATACAGTCTTGTCAGTTAATATAGTGAAATATACAGTCACGTCAGTAAATATAGTGACAATATACAGTTATGTCAGTGAATATAGTGAAATATACAGTGATTTCAGTTAATATAGTGAAATATACAGTCATGTCAGTGAATATAGTGAAATATACAGTCATGTCAGTTAATATAGTGACAATATACAGTTATGTCAGTGAATATAGTGAAATATACAGTCATGTCAGTTAATATAGTGACAATATACAGTCATGTCAGTTAATATAGTGACAATATACAGTTATGTCAGTGAATATAGTGAAATATACAGTCATGCCAGTTAATATAGTGAAATATACAGTCATGTCAGTTAATATTGAATACACACAATCATGGCCTTTAAAAATTGAACATACACAATCATGTCAGTGAATATTGAACACACACAATCATGTCAGTGAATATTGAACACACACACTCATGTTAATGACTAAAAACAACATATACCGGTACTCATTTGATCAAATAACTATTATTGAAAAATTGCAATGTAAAATAAATGTATATGATTTTTGTTTGTTACATTCATGATTTTGTCTTCTTTAATGCACTAAAAAAGTAAAACGAGGGCGAACAAGATTGTACTACATTTCAATATCTGTGTCAGCTACTTCGGCAATTATCCAATTAATGGAAGTTGGGTAAATTCTCAAATATGTGTGGTCCTCTGAAATATAAATTATTTCTTTTTACACATTTATTCTAAAATGAATTTATGTCAATTATTTTAAAGATTAGTTTAGTATCTTTTGATTTTAAATTGTAGAATATATTTTTTGAAAATAAAATTGAAATATATGTGTTTCTTACATGTATATTATGCTTGTTTAACATGTTATTATCTCTACAAAATGAAGAGGAACATTTTTCGAAAAATTAGTGCTTGCAGGTTCAACTTTTAGACAATGAATTAAACTTTCAGAGGTCAGTGGGTGAAACATGTGGCATAGCTGCAACAAAATGATAATTAACATTTTGCAGGTGGGAAAGCTTGGTATTTGAATTAAGATTAATCGTTGCCCTGGTTGATTTCACAAATGTTTTCTTTGCTAGCCTACAGACTGTGTTGTGTGTTGTTTTAAGTGACTTAAAAAATGGTTTAGCAAATTCTTTAAATGAAATGTTCGTTGCATCACCTTTTCTTTTCACCGATTTTAGCGGGGCGAACTTTCAAACTTAAGCTTATAATATATCATACTATGAAAGGAAAAATTGTCATATTTTTCCCTTTTTTTAGGGATATCTAAAATATTTGAGAAAATTATAAAATGTATCATTGCACAATCTGGGATCTTTGTTATTGTTTAACCTATTTTATTGGGACACATTTTAAAATTACCCATGTTATTTATGAAATGTTCAATGCAATATTCAATATTCACCTGACTGGCACAGGACCTATAATATTGTGTGATCAATATCAGTTAAGTCTTGGTAATTTAAAGACAGATTTGAATTAGATTCAATTTAATGTCTTATCGAACTGTTTTTCTGACTTACTTTCAGTTTGGTAAAACTCACGGGGAAAATGTCAAAAATATTATAGAAAATTTTTAATTTTATTTTAGCAAGATCTCCGTTAATTGTGAGTCTATTTTAATGGGTCATTTTTAAAAGTTTTAGACCAAATTGTTGTCAGACCATAAATGGAATATACTCTTATTATTTGTATGATTAAAGCTATTTATACAACAAATGAAGATCCACATTAACAGTAAAAATTACTTTGTGTTATGATAAAACATATCCATATGAAGTAGATACCTCTAAAATTCGACCTGGAACGGATCGAACGAGCAAAAGCAAGAACAACAAGAATGATATCTCAAAAATAAAAGGGATCCCATAATGCAATGGGTTCATATTGGGGTCAATAAATGAAACGGAAGCATGGAATACAATAGGTTGGAAATATTAAACGAAACATTTGATCTTATTTTGGATCATCCATTTTGTAACATTTTCACATCAGCTAAATTGTACCTCCCTGTTTTGCAGCAATAATTTTCATTTTAAGAACACACATCTGCCATATCAACTACATTCCTTTTAATTAAACCACCCTGTTAAAACGTGCTACTGTTGAAGTCCTGTTATAGACTATGTACATTTGCGTACCACGTAAAACCTTGCTAAATAGAATCCTTCTTGGTTTGTTGTGTATGTCCAAGTTGGAGGCTACATTTTATGTGTACAAGGTACGCATCTGTTAGAGACGTCGTATCCTTTAATGTCGGGTACGCGCAAGTCTTGTAAGGTACGCCCCTGGTAACCATACAACATGCAACCATTAGACCAATATTACATTTTCTGAAGTTTACTCCAGATGAATTGAATCGTTTTGTTTGTTTGATTGAGTTTGTCTTTTTAATTGTTTTTCATCCGCAGCTTTGAATAAAAACATTGAGTATTTCTGAGGTTTCAACAAATGTAATCTTTCTCAAGGCATTGTTTCTAGCTGACTAACTTCTGGACCAGGTGAGACATTTAATTAAGGTGCATCAGCTCTAACAAGGTTCAGTAGTTGTACAAAGACAATAGAATCACGTGATTACATCCTAGTTAACGTTATTCTACAGAAATAATTGGAACAATTGAGTTCATCCTAATTAACTATATTCTACAGAGACAATAAGAAGACAGACAAGATATCGTACAGAAACAAAAGACTTTACGGGTGACAAAATTCCACAAACGTTCAGTGACTAATTAGAAAATACATACAATTAAAGTATAGAATACACATTGGCCTCAATCGATAGCTATATCCAGAAACGATTTTAAATTAACAATAAAACAGTTAAAACAAGTTAACTTGGGTTTTTGTAAGGGACGTACGACATAGTGGGATAAAGTGATCATTTGTTTTTCTCAAGCTTCTATTTATTACAATCACTGTAGTTCAAAGCAAGTGAACGTCTGTCTATAATCTCCAATTATCATCATAATCATCATCAGTCGTTAGGGGGAGCGCGTAGGAACAATCAACAGACAACGATCTCAACGTTCAGCATTCTTGAGCGGCGGCCAGCAATTCATTCAACCACAGCCCTGTTTAATCTTGTATGTTGTCAGACAACTTGTATACTGTTGCTGGCCAATTCTACATTGACTTGAATGTTACCTTTTTATCAGGCAACTATGGCACCATACACGACATACCTATGCCAGCAAGCGTCTCTAAATCGTCTATATAATATGTATGCGACTATTATGGATGATATTATATCCAAGATATTCTCATTTAATTTGTGTGCAAGATAAATTTTACTCCAGGTAGTGTTTTCACATACCTGAAGCTTGCTTTAGTTGTTGCCAGTACTGCCCATGGCTCACATACAAACAAGTCAATCGAAACGCTGTATAGCCTTGAGTTTCACTGTTGCTAGTAGTGTCTTTGCCTCGCATACAAACAAGTCAATCGAGAGCTCTGTACAGCCTTGAGGTTTGTTGTTTTTTTGGTTTTCTTTTTTTTAAAAATAATTTTGATATTCCAAATTTTAATTACTTTCTTCATTGCTGCTATTGGTGACTAAATCGTGGCCAAAAAATATCGACTTCACAAATACCATTTCTATAGTTTATGGTTTTTATTAATTTGAAATTATGTACCTCTTCAAGCTTATTTTGTTTATTATGTAATTACGTAAATTAATGTCGTTGCAATAGAGTTTTTGCTTAAAATCTTGCTATGCTGTCTTCCTATTACTTCTGCTTCAGTTGAAGTTGCTATTTCTTCAAATTGTTAGCTAACGTTTCTACATCGTGGTCAATATTGTTTTTTTTTGTTTTTTGTTTTTTTTGTTTTTTTGATGACCAGTTCTCTTTTCTCATAGAATTATTCCATCTCGATTCTGTAGTGGTCTTAAATGGGAGCGGACATTTGTACGATGAGAGGTTATGTGGTCTTGCTCAGATTCTTATGCTTATCAGTAGACTCGGGTTGGGTGTGCAGGTAAAGAGTAATCCAACTAATTTCTTTCTGACGAGGAACACTTCGGCACATTACTCTTTGGAGTGATCACCGCTGAACCTTATTTTGTGTCCCGCATTAGTTGATATTTTACCATAAACCTGTCAAACGGCTTTGGGCTAGTCTTATGATGTGCTAACCTTACCTTTTTAATTCGTGTTTTAATTCATTTACGTTTCCATACTGATACAGAGTACTTAGGTTTCATGTGTCTTCATGTGTATCTTATCTGGAATGTTAAATTGGGCTTGTTCCTGTAATATACTTAACACCTCCATCCTGGAGACCTACAGTGGAGAGTTCGGTCTTTGTTAATCTGGACATCGACCAATCCATCATGCTTATCATTATCGTGTGTGATTTGATACTTCCTTTCTATGGGTTGGTAGACATGCTGTCACCAATATCTTGTTATCAGGGATTATTCCCTTAGCATTTCTCGTCAGTTTCGCGACAGGTAGAGGATGCTTGTCATTAAAGTTTTCTTTGTCTTTGATGAACTGTCCTATATGGTTAACGAGCCTCATATTAGATAAGCAGTCATACATGGTTAACAAGCCTCTTATTAGATAAGCAGTCATACATGGTTAAAAAGCATCATATAAGATGAGCAGTCATACATTGTTAACAAGCCTCATATTAGATAAGCAGTCATACCTGGTTAACAAGACTCATATTAGATGTTGTCATACATGGTTAACAAGACTCATAGTATGTATGTAGTCATACATGATTAACGAGCCTCATATTAGATGAACAACGTTGTTCAGATAAAATGTAGCCTAAAATTAGAAAATAACACTATGATTTATGACGTTTTCCGGTCTAGAAACGACAAGCGCTATAGAGAAGCGTATTGCGTTCTGGGCTTATTAATTGTTTTTGTCTAATCTTTCATTATTATCAGTAAATTTTGTTATGTGTTAGTTGTCTTGGTTCTATCTGGAAACGCATCAACGTTTGAATACGGTAAGAGAAAAGGGAGAATTTGTATGTGTTTGTTCTTGCATACAGAAAAAGAAAAATCTTTTATACTTGCCTCATAGGAGGGTTATATTACGATATCTATGTGTTTGAATTTTATAGTTATAATTAATTGTTACTACTTTTCCAAGTGATTTTTTATCCTTTAAGGTGTCTCGGTTTAATGATTTAAATAATGATTTTTGCTATTTTAAGTTTTGACTTTTCTACAGTAATGAATCTGTCATCTTTTTAAAAATTGCTTTTAGTACATGAATGTTTTCTTTGGTCGATTGGTTCCAGATTATTATATACATAGTGTTCTAGTACACGTCTCAAGAAATTAATTAAACTTTTTATATGTATATTATAACTAGAACAATACCCACTCACTGCAGCTGAATATTATGATTTTAACTTGTCATGAGAATCCGCGTACCGAATTTTTGGAAGATGGGAAAATAAGCACAAAGACCACTGGAATGTTTCAATATAGCGACTGACAATGGCATCATATTAAATAAACATGTTCATAGCACTGGAATGTTTCAATATAGCGACTGACAATGGCATCATATTAAATAAATAAGTTCATTCATTTGTGTCGCTATGCGTATTATATCAAAATAAAACCTTTTTTTAAAAACTTTTGGACATCTTTTGCCTTATAATTTTTCGAATTTTTTCTCAATATCTTTTGTACCATGTTTGATTGAGAATCATAACTTTCATACTCTTTCTAAATTCTCTTGAAAATGATAAATAAAACTATTTATACAGCTAATATTAGAAAAAAGACATTTAGCTCCCCGTAATTCGTTGCAATATATATTTTTTTAACGTTGATTTAATTAGGAATAGTAATGGATGTTCTTGATTGTCAATATTGTCAATAATCGTCAATGTTATGTAAAATAATTTTGTGAAATGACATTAAAGGCCCCTAGGCAAATAAGAATCACATATGTAAATTTCAATGGTCAAAACATTTCAATATGGATCAAGATTATGATGTGCGTTAATAATTGTCAAGATTCTGAAAAGGTTAATAGATGCATAAAGTTTTAAGAGTTAAAAAATGATTTGGGGACATTCTGAGTTTAATAGCTACTAGAAATGTAAAACGTGATATCACAGTTTTAAATACCAAGTTTGTACAATATTCATTCATTTACCCAGTAACCACTGCTTGAAATACCTTTTATATCACTCATCTTTTAAAAAAAAATGTTAACACTTAACAAAGTGTATTTTAAAATTGTATTGTCAGAAACTTATGTGGTAAAGTTGTTTAAAGTTTCATTGATATTGGATCAAATAAAAATAATATTTTTAAAGCTTATACTTTTAAAAAAAATTACATTAATGGGACCCCTGGGCCAAAAGGTGTAAGATGTAAATTTTAAAACACTTGTTAATTTTACCTCGATCATGATGGATATGCATGATTGCCTTAATGTATCTCTTTCAAATTGGTAACACAATTTCCTTAAGGGCCCCTTGCAAAACAGTGCAAGATGTAAAGTTAAAAAGAACTGAAAATTTAAATTTCGATCATGATTAAAAAAAATGAATACTTTTTAAGGTTAAAAAAACAATTATGGGGAATAGAGCCATATATTTTGTTTTTAAGTGTGTGCCCCGGCCTTGAAGGAGTAGATTTTAAGAGGCTAGAACCCTATATAATTTTAATAGTGACAATCACATTTTTATGGACCTTGTTTGGTCAAGATCAATTCATTAACCCAGTAGCCAATGTTTAAAATACCTTTTATAAAACTCCTGTTTACGAAAATGAAATTTTATGTCACATGCTCCTAATACATGATATTTCAAACTGTTTTATTTTAATACAAAAAACTTTTCTGGAAATGTACTCTAAGAACTTCTTAGAATTTCATGGCGCTCGGATTAACGAAATACATTAATATTTGTACATCTCACATAATGATAAATGACATTAAGGACCCAGGCAAAATTGGTAAAAGATTTAAAGCTAAAAACACCTATTGATTACAATCTGTATCACGATGGATATATTTGTAAACATTGGTCAAATCAATTAAAAACGAAAGGGGAATAAAGAATTAAAAGTTCACTATAAACATTTCTGTTCGCCCCCGGACCAAGAGGAATGAACAATAATAGAATATTGTCCTATATTATTTTATCATTGTTCACCATTTTTGTATGTACCAAGTTCGTACGTACCAAGTTTGTATGTACCAAGTTTATATGTACCAAATTTTGCCAAGATAATCCATTTAAACAATAGTTAATGTTTGTATGTACCATGTTTGGTCAAGATACATCCATTTAAACATTGGTACCTGTTTCCAGATATTTACAATTAGCTAATATTATGAATAGAGTACATTTTTGGAGGCTCCTTACCCCCCCCTCCCCGGGTGGTTACTTTAAAATTATGTTTTGCCGATTATCATGGTGAGAGTGTACTCAGCAACTTCCCAAATTTTAAAGCTCTACTGGCACGGGACGTTGGTGAATTATTAACGAGTGAGTGAATTATTGAGTCAGTCACTCACTCATTAACTCACTCACTCATTCACTAACTCACTCAAAACACTCACTCACTCACTCACTCGATCACTCATTCACTCACCCGACTAAATCAAAAATTCCCTGTCTCACTCACTCACTAGCCTACTCACTCCCTCTCTAATTCACTCACTGGCCTACTCACTCCCTCTCTCACTTACTCACTAGCCTACTCACTCCCTCTCTCTCTCACTCACTAGCACACTCACTCCCTATCTCACTCACTCACTAGCCTACTCACTCCCTCTATCACTCACTCACTAGCCTACTACTCCCTCTCTAACTCACTCACTAGCCTACTCACTCCCTCTCTCACTCACTCACTAGCCTACTCACTCCCTCTCTCACTCACTCACTAGCCTACTCACTTCCCTCTCTCACTCACTCACTAGCCTACTCACTCCCTCTCTCACTCACTCACTAGCCTACTCACTCCCTCTCTCACTCACTCACTAGCCTACTCACTCCCTATCTCGTTCATTCGCTAGCCTACTCACTCCCTCTCTCACTCACTCACTAGCCTACCCACTCACTCTCTCGTTCATTCGCTAGCCTACTCACTCCCTCTCTCACTCACTCACTAGCCTACTCACTCACTCTCTCACTCACTCAATCACGTATTCACTCACCAATCACTTGCTCTGATAGACCCTATGTATGTATTAGTATGACATTTAGCAACGTACACTTCCGCAAAGGTAACGGATGCATCTTTAAAAACAAACATAGTACACAACACTATAAAATAATGGTCTTAACAGACGCCATAGTCTTCAATAATGTAACTACTTTTCCTAACATAAAGCAATGAATTGAATAACACACTAATTTGTTAAATCATCACATTGTATACCATAAGCCCACTAATGTCAACGCCATATGTTGCTATTTTTAAATTGCAACAAACACAACAATTGCGAGAAAAAATCACTCACAATTTCAAATGATGTAAAGTCATTTCAGACTTTAGATATGTTATTGATTTGGATACTTGGATTGTTATTAAATCTCCATGAAAGTATCAACGTTCCGATTCCAGTTAAAAGTCTTGAACGCAGTATGAATTTAGGAATATTTTATTTCAAGGAAATGTAAAAAGATATATCTTTTAGGATTAACAATGAAAATAAATTATGAATATGGAATTACATTACCACGATTCCATTAATATTTATCAGTATTAATTTTATTTTTCAAAACGTTCCCAATATAATGTTAAGCACATTAATATATTTTATACAATTTTTTTTTCATTAATCATTTTTCACATTCTGAAAGTTTCTTGTAAAGTTTCCAAAAACCAAATGCATATTTAAAACAATATACATGTATAGGAGGCTGAGCTGTTTACGTAACGTAAATGTAATGATTTTGTTTTTCTTTAAACAAAAAGGTGTACCAAAGTGTATACAATAACCATTCCATTTTCCAAACTATGTATCACACCTTCAAACAAATTCATCTTTTACCGACATATTAATTGTACACAACTAGAATGTGTAAAAGTGAAATTTGATGTACGTGATTAGGTGTGTAATGACGATAACTTTTTACAAATCTGTGTATATGACTGCATTGTGGCTGCTGTACAAAACTTTGCATGGCACACATTTTTACCACATTATTTAGCTACGTAAAATACTATTAAGTAAACAGTTAACAAAACAAAGCTATGTTGACCACCTTGTAATAAAAACACGAGACCAATTATTTTTTAATCAATACAATTTCAATTAATATTTCAACTGCTTTGCGAAGTGTATATATTAGTCTCCTAGTTGGAATGGTTCTTGTCAATGTTTCAGCAGATGCAATTTTCTCAATTGAATGTAAGACTTTTGATAGGTAGGTTTCAACTGATGAAATATTGTAGATCATAACTTAAGGAATGCTTTTAGACATAACGTGGATTTAATCCATTTGCATGGTTTTGAAATTTATTTTTTACATACCATTGACTAAAATAACGTGTTGTAATTTGTATGAATAAGAACTCATGGCAGTATTCTCAATACATCTACTGATTGCTGTTTGCTTGTGTGTCATTTCAAGTCCATGTTACGGACAATGTAAGTATTCATATAATAAATAATAACTAAAAATCATTTTATTACCCTCTTAAAATGATAATCACGTGGAAAGGTCGTTCATTTTATCAAATTTAAATTAAAACATTAAAGTATAATTTTGTTATAAATATGTTTACAAATGAGAGTAAATTTAAATTTTCCAGCATCATTTTTAATTGTACATAGCTACAAATAATATTATAAGTGTATAGGTATATATATATATATATATATATATATATATACATACATATATATATACAGCTATAACAAGCGGATTTTAATACCTTAATAGTTTGATTTACTAGATCAAAAGGTGTCAATATTTTAAAATAAATTGTTAGTTTTTTGAAGTAGACTATTTAAGTTCAATCGGTTGTAATACGATTAAATTTTGCGCTAAGTTTACTCTTCTACGACTCAATTTAAGGTTTGTGTTTGTTGTTTGGTTTGATGAAATGGATCGTAATACGTTTTTGTAAAATAAACACCTGCAGGACGCATACAACTTACATTTCTTCACTTTGTAGTGCAGTGGACGGCGAACAGTGGTAAATTACACCATTTTGGGATAAAAAAGGAATTCATGGGGATGGTGGAATGCAGACTCATTAGGGAACATAAAATCCGCTAGACATATTCAAAGGCAATAATGTGAACGTATATTCATAGGCCGATATGTGTACGTATACGCTTGGAATATAAGCCCGACATTTTACCTGTTCCTTCCAGAGCCCGTATTTTTAAATTTGGTATCTATGTAACATTTCTTATCTATATCTACCTACTATACAAATACATCAAACGCCTCTCTACTTTCATTTATATTAACATGCATAAATATAATCTCAATCTTAATCTTTATGACTTAACTGTATCCAATATCCTCTCTGTGACATATAAAAATTATGTTAACTGAGCTAACGTGCTTATGAATGCCTGATAGTATCAAGGTAATTTATAGTGACGAATTTCATTAGTTGTGCACATTAAATGGTACTTTCTTTTAATAGACAGTTTTTCTGTTTGAAACAAAGAGGAGCGAATGTTGTTTTGTTCTCCTCTCGAATTGCGATTGTAATTTTCATTAAAAATCATTCAACTGTTTTGTTATGTATGTAAAGAGGGTGAGACTTAATTCACAAACCTACTTTATCACACATTGGTATAGTGGCTTTTCATCTGGCTGAACAGTCAGAGTATGGACTTTGAATGCGGAATTAAAACATATCTAGCTGATCAAAAGCATGCCCTGGTTGAGTTGCACATCTCGCATACTTAGCTGATATTTTGTTCATGTAAATGCGTTGAACAAAGATGTATTATCAATGTAATTGATATAAAAGGATTGCAGCATTTGCAAATCATATCTGACACATTTCTGAATGTCGAATGCTGCAAACGCTTTTAACATTAAACGTTAGGAGGGGGTTAAATAATTCCAGTTAGATTTTAAAGTAAATATATTGGCTTATCTGACATTATTGCAATACGTCCTATTTT
Source organism: Ampullaceana balthica (assembly GCA_944989445.1). Classification (NCBI taxonomy): domain Eukaryota; kingdom Metazoa; phylum Mollusca; class Gastropoda; family Lymnaeidae; genus Ampullaceana; species Ampullaceana balthica. The sequence continues at coordinate 50,541 of CALYLW010002591.1, forward strand.
ATCATTATATCCAGAATAGTCAGGGCCGTTAGTCCTATAACCGTTAAAACTATTGTATTTGACTGTAAACATTTATAGTTGTCTCAAATAAATTTCTTTTGAAATACGAATCCGCCTGTGTCATTTTGATATCACGTAGAATCCCTTTTCAGATTAATTTTTAGACACTTGTCAGACTTCAAAACCCACAATATCAGTTTCGTGTGTGGTGTAGCACCATATCCATTTTGCGGAGTGGTGAGGGGGGGGCTTACGACGTTCTTCCAAACCCTCGAGTCGTATGGGCAGGACGTGGTGACTTTGGGGATACATCAACATACAAGTTAATATTTTGGGGTAATGGGACAAAAACGTTCGCCGACCCCTGTAGTAGTGCATCCATTTAATCTTCCATTTTAAAAAATGTATGTAATTTTGTTATATTTAAAACATTATTTCCAATGGCTTTTCAAATTGCGTCTTTGTGTATCCCAAAGTTACGTGTACAGAGGATTCACCAGTAACGCTAACAGTGTACGCAACGCCACAAAACAATAAATTAAACTGCAGCCGTCCTTTTCATGGAGTAGGGGCAACGTAAGTAATTTACATTTTTAACATAAACATCGTCAGAAGAATACGGAAGTTTGTGAACAATGTTTTAAATAATATTTTTAGTTAGTTCCAATATACATAATATTAGTGCAGAAGTGTGAACGTGTTTTGGGTGCGAAAGGATTAAAATTGTTTACGCTATAGAAATGAAGCCATCGATTCAATTGTTTTTAGAAAGGATATAAGTATCATATGGTAGCATTTATAAACTCATTTGTTCAAGTATAATAAATGTTTAGCTTTAAGCCTAGAGAATTGAGTTTTACAAACCTACATGAAATGTTCCTGCTGCAATGTTAACTTTTTAACGCTAGAATGTATAAAAAAATGTTCGTTTAAAATTAAATGAAGTATTGATGTAAGAACTAGAAACGTTGTTTGTTGTAAGAATCAATATGTTTGTGTTCAATGACCAGGTTTTACGAGCTATTAGTAGGTGTATCACCATTGAGGGAAACATCTTTGATTTTTTCGAGGATGAGACCTACCTTCACAGCGTTATCACAAGCACACTCTCCATGGAAAAGGAAATAGAAATCAGAATCGGAAAGGCCGCATCGTTAATGGCAGGGCTAAATCAAAGAGTGTTGAACAATGCACAGCTCATTCATTGGACGAAAATCATTGTGTACCAGGCCTGCGTGTCCAGCAAACTCCTTTATTTTTTTTGGAAGCGAGTGCTGAATGACTACACTAAGCAAATAAAGCGGCTGAACAGGTTCAACCTGCGATGCTTGTGTAGGATCCACCATATTAAGTGACATGATAAAATCACAAATGTGGAGGTACTCAGTAGAAGCCACATGTTGAGTTTGCACTCAATCTCGAGTGAAAGGCGTAAGTGGTGGTTGGGCCAAGTCCACAGGATGGGCTTGCATCGCATTCCAAAATACTCTGCTTTACGGAAAGATTGCTATTGGTCTGAGGAAAAGAGGTCACCCGTGCCTGCGCTACAAGGACGTCTGCAAGAAAGACACGTTTCATGCGCGCATCGACCAATAACCCGTGGGAAGCCATTGCGGACCCTCTGGCGGTCTATGGTGCGTGAGGGAACTCAAGTTGCAGCTAAAAGTGAAGAGAGAAGAGACTAGAAAAGGGTGGGTGTAATCACAGTATGATTCAACGCTATAGTCGATTTAGGACGGTCGCATGCCATACCATGCCACAGTGGATGTATCTAGAGTAAGTTGTGAAAGCGTAATGAAGGGTTTGGAACAAGAATGGATATCGTGTTGGTGTAAAAAAATAAAGAAATATTTGTTGCAATGACGTGTGAGAATTATTGAATTGTTAGAGAATATACATTGATTTAAAGGGTGAGACTTCAAAAACAAAAAAAACAAAAAAAAGATTTTGTTTAGGTTCAAGTTTGGAGACGCTGTTGATAACTGATTGAGAATTTCGTTTTGCAAAATGTAATCGTTGTTGGTAAGAATTAAGGAAAACTGTTAATGCAAGCATGGCTAAGATATGAGCATTATTAAGGAGATGTTTTTTTTCAATAGTAGAAAGTCTAGGCGATGTTTATAAATAATGCTTGAGCAAGAGTGGCAAATTAGTTGGAGCAAGGATGCGGAATGTACTGCAGCAAGAATGACTTGGGTTTTAGCACATTAACATAGATTTTATCTCTGCTAGAATAAAGAAAGCTGTTTAATAAAAAAATATACATTTTAATATTGTATTAACCATTAAAAATGACGGAAGTTTTCAAAATAAATAATAAATAAAATATTTCAGCTGAAGTTAATAACTCAAATAATTAAATAATCAGAAAATGTAGAGACAAAGAGAGAAAAATTAAATCTCATTTCCATATTGAACATTTTTATGCATACTTTCGAAAAGATTTATTTATTATGCAGTAATTTTTTTTCAAGGCTTTTTTATCGGTGCGCTGCTTTCAAAATTAGCGTTACGAAAGGAGGGACATACATAGCAAATTACGTGTATTGATTATTGCAAGGTTTAGGAAGTTATCTTAATATAACTGGACATTTTTGGGGCAATAATTGATGATTTCTTATTGCGGATACTGAAGGTGTATGAGATAAAGTAGGTTATGAATTGCATCAGAGATTTCGTGTAGGAGTTAATGCAAGTCACTGCAACAGACATACATTGTCAACTTACGGCAACATAGTAATTACAACAATCAGACATTGACAACTTACGGCAACAGTGTCACTGCAACAAACAGATATTGACAACTGACTGAAACAGAGTCACTTATACTGCCAGATATTGTCAACTAACTGCAACAGAGTAACTTCAACAATCAGACGTTGTCAACTGTCATCAACTGAGTCACTTTATCAAACAGTGATTGTCAACGGATTGCAATAGAGTCACTTCTACAATCAGAAATTGTCAACTGACTGCAACAGAGTCACTTCAAAAATCAGACATTGACAACTGACTGAAATAGAGTCACTGCAACAATCGGACATTGTCAACTGACGATACCCGAGTCACTTCTACTGCCAGATATTGTCAACTAACTACAACAGAGTCACTTCAACAATCAGACATTCTCAACTGAGGGTAACAGAGACATTTAAAAAATCAGACATTGTCAACAGAGGACAATATAGTCAAATCAACAATCAGAATGTTATTTTTTTATTCAAGAACACGTTACTAATCTTCAACTTCAAATAGCATTTCATGGTTTTTAAATACGTTCATCATTCCGGAAGAGATATCTTAACGAATAAAACTAATTGTGTAGTGGCCAATATGCCTTTTTGCATTGTTGTATATTCTTCCATACGTAATTGAAAATCCTTGAGAAATATGTGACGTTTACATATGCACTTACATATCCATTAAACTTTTTTTCCAGTTACTCATGGGAATGGTATGATCCATTTCGATACCAATATTTCCCAATAACTGACCACGAAAATGTGACGATCATTGATAATGGAGCTGTATTGCTATTTAACTATACCCCTGGAAACACAGGATTCTTGTGCGTAATTGAAAAACCTAACAACGAGCTCACTGGTCCTATTGAGTACAACGTCATCCGGTCTCGTATGTTGGCGTAAATTGTTTAAATCATCATTATAACTCAGATTTTAAACTTTAAATGTAGTAAAAACATATATAACATTATTAGTCAGTCTCAATAATCATACATGACTTTAAAATACAAGTTTATAACTTGATAGCGATACCTTATTTATCAAATGCTCATTTTAAAGACATAATTTTTTGGAAGTATGTAAAAGGTGTAAATAGTTTTTGTTTATATGTTTGGGATTTTTAAATTGCATGCGTGCCTATTTCTTTATCTGTTACATGTCCTTCACAAGCTTTTGTGCCATTTTTATTTACATTTACAACTTTACCTCAAGTAGCATTCCATTTGACTGTACTGATTCCAACACTATCTCACTTAGCATTCCATGTATCTGTACTGATTCCAATACTATCTCACTTAGTATTCCATTTGATTGTACTGATTCAAACACTATCTAACTTAGTGTTTCATTTCACTGTTCTGATTCCAACACTATTTCACTTAGTATTCCAATTGACTGTACTGTCTCATACACTATCTCACTTAGCAGTCCCTTTCACTGTACTGATTCCAACACTATCTCACTTAGCATTACATTTGACTGTACTGGTTAATGCAAAACTATATTGGTACCTGGAGAGTACGAATAGTCTGAATCACAATCAGGCGGGCTTCCGGAAGAGAAAGCCATCAACTTATGAATAGCTCTTTCTCCTCCAGTCCATAACAGATGGGCCCCAGAAACAAATGCTTACTGATTCAGTGTTCTTTAACCTCCGACAGGCTTACGACAAGGTCTGGATGTCACGTGTGTTGTTGAAACTACACGCTTTAGGTGTAGTTTTGAAAATGTACAGGTTGTCAATGATTTGATTTTATATTTAATTCTTTTAGGCGTTCTCTCAATACATAACCTTGTTCACAATAATCATCTGAAGAACTTGTTTCAATAAAACAACTTTAATATGTATACTATGTACATAACATATAATTTGAGGTTATACAACGTGGAATACACTGGCATACACCTGCCCTGACACCAGCAAACTCTTACACTGATTCTCCCACCTCCTTAGCCAATGGGAACGACTCTTTCTTCCCGCGCTTTCACTAACGTGACCTCTTGGTCATTCATCATATGATTCACACGTGACACAGGTGGATCCAAGGTTCTCTCAAAACCGGACGATCGCAATAGCATATGGTAGTGAAACCTCCAGGAAGAGGACTTTGCAACAGGGACTCTCCAAAGGGACATGCCTCAGTTGCACACTCTTCCTGGCTTACTCCAACGACCTACTTTGTAAACTAGATACCAGTGCGGTTATGTATGTTGACGATTTGGTAATCTGGAGCAACGTTAAGGATGCCAACCGACTGTAAAAGCTACTACAGCGAGACCTTTCGGCTATCAGTGAGTACATGCAGAGGTGGCAAATGAAAATTAACACCGAGAAGACGGTCTATTCCCTCTTCACTAATGGGCGAACCATTCTCAAGCAGGAGATAGTTCTCAAAATAAACGATTTAGTGCTTAAATGGGACAAGCAACCGGTCTACCTGGGAGTCAAACTGGATCAAAAGGTACAAATAAACAGTTTTGTACAAGACCTGCACTCCCAGGCAACCGTAATACCCAGCCTGGTGAAGAATCTAGCATGCACAAACTTGGGCACTGGAGTAATCACGCCAAGAGCTCTTTTTCTGGGCAGTGTTGTGTCGGTAATGGATTACAGCGTGCCCGTACAAGCCTTTACCAGCAAATTGGCAGTGGAAAACTGGTTCGCATCCAGAAAAAGGCTCTAAGATTTATCTGTGGTGCTTACAGAACTACACTCACAAGCTGCTGTTAAAGTCATCGTAAAAGTAGAACCACTAGAAAAAAGTAGATACAAAGCAATTATAACCACTGCAGAAATGTATCGCAGGTTAGACACCAGAGAACCCTTCTATCAAATGAAGAATAACTGGGACGGGCGTGGGCAGTTGAAGCAGTCCTCATTTATGCATCAAGTAAAGGAACTTGATTGGGCCATCAAAACCCCTCAAAACAGAAGGTAAACTATAAGCGTCCCATTTCAACCACCATATTCGGAAGCTACCCGTCCCGAAATACGTTTGTCTTTGATTGACGCCGCTTTGACGAAACGCAGCCATGAATATGTACAGAAAGTGGCTGCCCTTGAGACACTTGAAATTTTAGCGGGAACCCAAATGAAAGCGTTCACGTATGGATCTTCCAACTTGAAAGAAGGAACTGCAGGATATAGTGCACTCATCATATACCCAATAGGCTGACCAAAAAACGAGGAAATTGTGGGACCCTGTAGGGCTTTGACATCGAATTACAATGCGGAGCTAGAAACTGTACACAGGGCCCGGTAAAGTGTGCACCAAACACTTCAGGGGTCGGATCTATAGTAGGTTTGACACGGTAGTGTTTTGTGATTCGAGACCAGCTCTCGAGGTCCTAAAAAGTTAGAAGTGTAACACCCACTTGATTGACAACATCTTAGATGACATGGCTAAGCTCAAAAGACTCGGGGGTAGGGTAACAGTGCAGTGGATCCCAGGCCACGTGAATTTTGATGGCAATGAGAAAGCAGACTCCCTGGCGAAAACCAAGACAGCCCAGCCACAACCATAAGTCCCCGTCACTTATCTCGTGGCAAAGACCTGGCTAATGGACGACTTCAGGAACAAGTGGTACCAGGAGTGGGCTGACTGCTAGTGGGGTATTCGCTAACATGTCCAGGACAAGTCGATTAGGCCAGTGATGGAGTTTGAGTTGCAAACATCATAGTTTAGTTTCTCAAATGCAAACAGAGCACTGACCAACTAACTCATATTTTAACGGGCTGGGCTATAACAGGGACTCGAACTGCCGTCATTGCATCCTAGCCTCTTGAACAGTGCAACACCTGTTAACTTCGTGTCCCACGCTAGACATAGCCGGGGATGTTAGACATGCAAAAGATCCCCACGTAAATACAATGTTATATGGCTCATCTCAGCAGATGAAGCAGGTTGCTGAGGTAATAGCCTAGGGCTTAAGAGACTAAGTCTCAGGCCAAACGAGACTAAGTCTCAGGCCAAACGAATATGTAGAGGAAGAAGACTGTAATGATTCCAACACTATTTTACTTAGTATTCTAATTGACTGTACTGATTCCAAAACTATCTCACTTAGCCTTTTATTTAACATATACATGAAAGAGTAAAATTCTGTGTTTGAAATGAAGGACAAATCTGTTGCAAATCCCGAATTTAAAACAAATATATACCGTGGTAGTAACAACTACTTAGAGATTTGAAAAATCCAAGAAACGAAATGGCCATTAGAAGAATATAGTGTTTAAAAAAATAATTTTTAAAAATTCCAAGATACGAAAAACGCGTAGCTGACAAAATAGGACTTCATTCAACGCGCCACCGACATTTTGTGTGCAGTTCAATGATATATTCCTGACATATTTCAGAAACATTGTAATAATGAACCAAACAAAAGCTTCAGTGGATCAACATTTGATTATTGACTATTAGTAAGCAAAGGTTCAAAACAAAAATATAAAAAAATAAGACAAGCACAAAAAACATAATATATATATAAATAAAAATAAACCTAAAAATATGGCAACTGTTTAATTGTTATGTTACGTTTTTTTAGTGAACAGTTGTAATAAGTGTATTTATTGAGCATTAATTTATACAAAGTTAGTACATCACGTATTATTTTCATAAATTCAAGTGTTTGGTACTTAATGCCGTAATGTGTTCTGCCATTCGTTCTCCTCCCTTTATCACCTTCTCCGAATACTCATTAGATACATATTATTTTTCATTAATTTTGATCTGTATTCATTGGTATCTTATTATTTATTTGATTTATAATATTTAAATTTAAGGATTGATGAATTCTACTTTTTTTGTTCAAAATAGTTTTCAATATGTTCAATTTTTAGTGTTGTATTTGTGTTGCTTGAAATGGATTAAGTATTTTACATGTAACATTTTAATTGAAGATACGAAAAATCAAAATATAAAAGGCACACTGTATCGAACAATTTCGTATGTCAAGGTACCACTGTATATTTTTCCATTATACAAGTTTTATAAAATAAGATGGACAACGATGAAGTTGTAGAAGAAAAATGTTTACTTTATACAATGTAACTTATTAAAAAAATATTTTTAAACGTAAATAGGATCAATAAGTGTATTGTAATATTGTTTTTTTAAACACTGTCCTGAATTTTTTAAGTGAACATGCGCCACAATGGTTGCAAATGCTTTTTTTTTAATTTTAAATTCTGTAACTAAATATTTATATTTTTACTTTACATATATTATCAGGAATGCGTTAAATTTGTACATCACGTCATGGATTAATTTGGCATATAAAGCTACACTTAATTGAATGTTGATATAATTTGAGATTACCTAAAATTACGTTCTAGATAAGTGATGGCGAACCTATGGCACGCATTCCACAGTTGGCACGCAACACTTCATTAGCTGGCACGCGACTAAAATATTAATTCCTTAATCAATAATTTTTTTTAATGATTTTTTAAATTTTAAATAAGCGATTTTAGTAGGGCTGCGGAAATTAACGATTAATTTCTTGACCCACCACTTATAAATGTACTGGAAGTAAAAAGTAAAATATTTTGGTCTATAAATATAAACTAAATTCCGGACGATTACACGAACATTTTGGTTTTAAACTATTGACTGACGTGAATGTTCAAAATGTTGACAAGGTTATTGTGTCCATTAAGATAAATCGTTTCTCTACCATGCAATGTTCCTTCTAAGTTTAAGCTTCGTTTGTCCGTGTGCAAAGTTTTTAAAAAGTCGTGTGTAAAGTTGCTCAACGTCCATTTTTTGTGCAATATTTTATAAAATTTTCTGTGCGGTGATTCTAAACTCATGCGTGGCGTCTGTCAAATATCTGCGCAGCCACGCTGCTTAAAAGTAACGTTGCTACCATGGTTCTAACACTTCGCTTACATATCACCTGCAAATCAAACATGCACTGCAGTATCAGAAACTTCAGCTGAGACAATCTAAAGCTATGTGAGCGATTGTTCAGCTTGGCTAGTTATATTGTCAATTAGACCCGCTCATCACTTGAACCAAATAATGTCAACACACTCTGTCTTTTTGCGTTGTTGGTTAAAAGATGTCATATAAAGAAGACATTCCAGTGTTATTTCGATTTCGAACAACTACATTTAATAAATATTATAAATTTAATATATATTAATGAATCGTTAATTTTTCAAAAGTTAACGATTAAATTTAAATTAATCGTTAACAGCCCTAGTTTTTAGTCCAGTGCTTCTCAAACTTTTTAGTACGATGGACCGGCAGGAGTTTTTCCATTTCGCCGGGGACCGGTGCACTATTTTCCCAATGCGGAAGTGGTAGCGACACCAGCCCCCGCATGGCCTACAACCCTAAAACATTTGACATGAATTTGGTTAGTTATATGCTACATGTCATCCAACAATTTTGAAAATAATAGTCACTTGTCTTTTACTTGTCTTCGGCGATTTTTATGAACGTGGTCGGTAACTAGTTTACTTTACCAAACTATGTTCGTCATCGCTAAGCTTAGGAACTATGACTTATGTTATAAAAATGTCTCTTGAGAATAAAAGGTGTCAAATGTTGGGCCACATATTGATCCGTTATAAAAAAATTAATAATAATCGTCAATGATTGTCTCTATGAATATATTAGTAACTAGGTCAATTTAAATTATGTTGATTTTATTTCTACGTTCAAGTTATCAATCTTATGAAACATTATAAATAGAAACATAGCATAAAATAAAGACATAATTATGTTTTATTCGGATTTAGTGTTTACCAGTTTTGTACGAAAATTATTGCATGTGAATTCATTGTATCCCTAATTATAGGGATCGAAGTCAGTGGAATGCCACTACATAAATATTTTAAATTATATTTTTAATTTTAGTTTTATTTAAAATGTACATTGTATATTATTTCTTAAACGTAAAAACCTTATTATCTTCTGTTATGTTTAATATCATGCTTTGAATTGTTTGTCTAAACATGTGTTCTAATGTTATGTTTGTGTAACTGTGGTTATGGAAAAAAGCCTTAAGTCTGTGATGCCATATGTGTTTTCTGTACTTTGAAAGTATTTTTAAGCTTATTGTTTGTTGTTTCTTGTTTATAGAGTCTGGTATTATGTTTAGTGTTATTGCTTTGTCTATATCTACCTTGTGTATTGTGCCTGCTTGTATGAATTGTTGGAGTGTGTTTTTAGTTTGTAAAATTGTATTGCATGTGAGATATAAATGTTGTTCAGTCTCATCAGCTCCTGACCTACAGAGTGGACAGCCTATTCTTGCCCCTCTGTCTTTATAATTTCTTGATGAGACTGGTGTTGTATTGTAAATTAGTCTGTATGTTATTTCTTTTTCTTTATTTGGTATTTCTTTGATATGTGTATTTTTAAAAGTTTCCTCAGTGTTTGTAATTCCATAAACTTGTGTCCATTTAATTCTATTGTTCAGAGGTGTTGCTTGTCTTTTTATTAAATGTGTATATATTTCTTTGGTTGTTTTGTGTAATACTTCTTCATTACCTTTTATTGCTTTGATGCATGCTGTATGAAATTGTGATTGATTTCTACCCATGTAATGTGCAGTGCTGTTATCAATTGCTATTAAATGTCCTATTCTGATTCCTAAGTAATAATGTGTGAATGTATTTTCTGATCTTTTTTTAATGGCTTGTCCTATAAATTTTATTCTGAGTGCTTGTATTTTTGTTTGTATGTCTTGCAAGTTTATTCCTCCATTTAGCTTAGATTGTATTAGTGTTGTATGTTTGATATTGTGTATTGTTCCTTGGAATATGTATTTAGTTATGTGTGAGTTAATTTCTTTTAATATTATTGGTGGCGGTTCCCATATTGTTCCTGTATATATTGTTTTGGGGATGACATATGTGTTTATAATTGTGCTCCTTCCAAAAATTGTCTGTGCTGTGTATTTGTTTCTGTCAATAATTTGTTTAATTGATAGTTCAATATTCCTCCATATTTCAATGTTTGTCTGTGTTTGATTATTGGAATAAAAGATCCCATAAATTCTAAGACTCTCCTTCCTAATTATGCCTAAGGGGAAATCTAGTCTATCTTGCCACTTACCTATCCCCATAATTTCAGATTTGTTTACATTAATCTTGGACCCACTACCTTTTCCAAAATCTTGAAAAATTGAAATTATTTTGTGAATTGACCTATCATTTGTGGGGAAAAATACCGTGTCATCTGCATAAGCAATCACTTTAATATCTCTGGCTCCAGGGAATCCCTATTCCTGTAATGTTTTTCTCCATTCTGATTTTCTCTAGCAGTGGTTCAAAGGATAGAATATATAGATAAGGGGATAAAGGACACCCTTGTCTAACTGATCTTTTAATTGCAATGTTTTTTGAAATTATATTATTTATTATCAGATTGCTGATAGGCGTTCTGTATAGAATTTTAACCCAATTACAAAAATACTCCCCTAATTTATTGTGTTGTAATATCTTGTGAAGGTATGCATGGTCTACCCTGTCAAAGGCTTTTTCCTGGTCTAGTGATAATATGCATGTTTGAATTTGTTTTTCACTTGTATATTGAATAATGTCTCTGATTAAATGATTGTGGTTGTTGATGTCCCTGCCTTTAATGCTGCATTGTTGATTGACATGAATGAGAGTATTTAAATGTGGTTTTAGTTTATTGGCTAATGTTTTAGTAAGAATTTTATAATCTGTGTTGAGTAATGATATGGGCCTGTAATTTTTAAGTTGTGTTTTGTCTGTGTCTTTCTTTGGTAGAAGTGTGATGTATGAAGTGTTCATTGAATTTGGTAGCTCCATGTTGTTGTAAGCTTCTTCTAAAGTTGCATGTAATATTGGGCCCAGTGTTGTAAAAAAGAAGTTGTAAAACTCTGTTGTTAGTCCATCTGGTCCAGGTGTTTTGTTTTTATTCATGTTGTGTAGTGTCACTTTCATGTCCTGTAGAGTAAATGGTTTGTTCATTTCCTTGGTTTGATCATCCTGCAGTGCTTTTGTAATTTTTGTGTACTGAACCTGTATATTTGCATCAGTTTGTTCAGTTGCAAAAAGTTGTGTATAGTATTTTTCAAAAGTTTTTACAATCTCTTTGTTGTCAGTTTGTGTTGTTTCTTCTGTGTCTATTATTTGTCTTATCTGTCTGCTTTTTTGTATGTTTTGTTCTATTGTTAAGAAATGCTTAGTAGGTGCTTCTGTGTAGTTTGTGGGTAATCTACTTCTAATTTGGGCACCATTGTATTTATGCTGTTGAATTGTTTCTAATTCTTCCTCTAATTCTTGTATGGCATGATTTGTTGGGTCGTTGTAGTTTTCTATTGATATTAGTACTTTTAGTTCCTCTTCTCGTTTTCGGATTTGACTGTGTAGCTGAGTTGCAATATTTTGTGTGATGTGTTTAATTGTAGATTTTAAAAGTTCCCAGTGTAGGCACTACATAAATATATCCTGAGGTGTGGTCCGTATCCCTTGCCTTGATATAGTTAAAGTTACATATATAACAACCTTTATATGTTAATGTTATAGTTTTTGTAAGTATCCATAAAAGTAATATTAAAAATTTATTATTTATTTGAATTCTATTTGTGTAAACTTCATTTTAAATAACTAAAAAAAATTATGTAAATTTTAAAGTAACATAAGTTTACAATAATGTATCAAAGTTGTGTAGACTACATAAAATTTCAAATGACGTTAAAAGATATTAAAATTCTTATCTTCTAACCAAACATTTCTCAAGAACAACACAATATTGGCATATATTTGTACCGGTGCTTTGTGGTGCAGCGATTACGGGCAATTACACTGTAATGCATATCAGATGTTACAATAAAAATATATTTTAAGATAAAGTGTTCTTTCTCACTGACCAAATACAGACACTAATTCTACACCAATATAGTTCAAAATATTATTGTAGTACTTATGTATATTTGGCTACAAATTGTGTCATCCAACAATTTTGAGTAGAATAATCTTAAGCCTTGATTGCTTATTTTTCATTTACCATGGTCTTCATTCCGTATTAAAATATGTTGATGATGGCAATCATCGTTATTTCAACCTTTTAAAGTTGATCATCATCATCATCACAAGTCCCATGATCGTTGTGGTCGTTGGGGGGAGCACATGGACACATCAACAAACAACGATCTGCCCATTTGCCTATCTTGAGCGGCGGCCAGTATTTCGTTCAATCTCATCCTAGCCCATTCCTTTATTTTGTCAAGCCAGTTTTTCCGCTGTCGATCACTTCGCCGGCCCCTTTCAACAGTGCCTTGAAGGATGATGTTTGTCATATTAATCTAATATATAAAGCTCAGTTGGTGTTTGTATGTTTGTATGTTTGTATGTTTGTATGTTTTGTATGTTTGTATGTTTGTATGTTTGTATGTTTGTATGTTTCACTTTTCGACTTTCTGTTAGACAATCACGGAAAAACCATATGTCGGACGGGGACCAAATTTGGCAGGACGGTTCCTTTTACCCTGAAGGTGGTTTTAAGTTAGTTTTTGTAATTGTCCCTTTTTCCCGAATGCCGTAAATTAAATAATCAGAAAATGCAGAGACAAAGAATAAAAAATTTAACCTCATTTCTGTATTGAACAAATTTACGCAAACGTTCAAATGCCGTTCAAAGCAAGTTACTTTTGGTGACGTTTTTCCCCCAATACTTTATTTTCAGCGCTGCGCATTCAAAATATATTATAATGTCTAATTACGGTGCGCACATTTTCGTTTACGCTTCATAATTTGAGCTGTGTAGTACAAAGAATTGTCATTTTCTTTACTGTTACTTTCTATATTTTAGATAGACACGTAAACATATTTAATTACAACTGCCACACGATGCATTATATTTAATTGTTTACACGTTTAAATTTAATTGCGAATTTGTTTTAATTATTTTCTGCTCCATAACTCGACATTTAATAAAAACCTATTTATTAAATAATTGTGTCAGTATTTTTTTCAAAATATTTAAATTTAGGCTACCGGACCTATTAGCATAAGGAGTCTAAACTAAATAAAGTGATCCTGAAAACGCTTAATTATTTTGTATTGCGAATTTAATATGTTATGTTCTTTCCTTTGATGATGTATTAACATAGGTCATTTTTAAAATCAATTATTGTCATGGTTTCACATGCGTTTTTAACATAAAATTGATTTGTTTTGTTTTGTTTTTTTTAAAATTAGGAATATAACCTAATTTCTTTATTTATCTTTATTATCCTTATCTCATAGACGCTGTTGCAGATATTGTATTAATAACAATTGTGTTACGATGCAGTGTCGTAAATATATAAGAGCTTTTTTAGAGACGACAGTGGCAGAGATCTTTTGGAAAAATGTCAAAAAAGGCGTGGCCTTTTTTAAATGGTTACAAACAAACACACATAAAAATATCAACTGAGCTTTATATATTACATATGCGTTTAAATTATTTTATTTCAATTATTTTCACGATGCATTGTATTAATATTTTACATGCTGAATAAAATTTGGATTTTTAAAAATTTAATTCATAACTCGACATTCAATTAAAAACCATAGATGTAGCGAGTTTATTTTATGTTGAAAGTGATGGCCTATGTCAAATAAACGTACACTTTAAAACTGTTTACTTAAGCTTTATATACATTATACATTATAAACTTTCGCTTCCAATCGTATTAACAAAAGTTGACTAAATTTAATGAAGTGATCCTGAAAACGCTTATTTAATATGAATTGCGAATTGAATATGTTTTTATGTTCATTCATTTGTATTCAGAATAGCATAGGCCATATCTAAAATTGCCTTTTAATCATTTTTAAGATGCGCTTACTAACTGACGGTTGAATCTTTTCTTTCATTTTTATTTTATTTTACATATATATCTGGTGTGTGTGTGTGTGCATTGAATATAATTTACAAAATATGATGCCTTATCCGAAATATGGAACAACAAAAAAAATGATTTCTTTTTGAAATAATAAACATTGCTTATAAACCGTAAATATAAATAGTAAAATATAGAGACATAAAAAATGTTAAATATTATTTCCATGTGAAAACAATTGTGAATGCGTCAAAAGGAGGAATTATTTTGGTCCAGTGCATTTACTTTATAACAAGACTTTATTTTATGCGGCCAGCTTTCTATATTGTCTAAATATGGTGTGCACATTTTTTTATATCATTTTAATACGACCGGTTTTTAAAAAAAAATATTTTAGAAAGTACATTTATAATTTTGTTTATTTGCGCTATGAGTCACTTAGCGTTTGCCTTTTAAAGGGATAGTGCCACATGTTCTTTATCTCATAGACGTGGTTACAAGTTATATAACTTACAATTGTGATACGATGCAGTTTCGTAATTATACATTAAATTTTTGAGTGACGAGGGTGGTATAGCTCTTTCGGAAAACCTATAAGTTATGTTAATTTTGTACAAGTGGGAATGAAATTGTAAATTTAGTTATTATGGTCGGCAAGAATCATTATTTAATAAATCATATCTTTTAAATAGTAAGGTAATGTTAAAAGGCACTGCATTAAGTGAAAACAACTCATGCGGTAAAATGGCATATCTCTGTTTCTCATAAGATTTTAACTAAATAGATTTATCTGAAATTCAACTTTGCAAATAAATTGTTTAATAACCAGCAACTATTACTTGGATAAAGGGTTAGCACACTCCCGCTACAAAGTGCGGGTATTTTTCTA